>PVHP010021236.1:0-29673 GCA_004024765.1 Zapus hudsonius
TTTTTTTTTTTTTTAAATAATTTGTTTTATTTTATTTATTCATTTTCAAGGAGAGGGAGGGAGAGAGAAAGAGAGTATGTGAAAGTATGTCAGGGCCACCACCTTGTGGGTCTGGTTTATATGGGTCCTGGGGAATTGAACCCAGGGCCTTGAGCACTGGAGGCAAGTGCCTTAACCGCTGAGCCATCTCTCCAGCCCTGTTTGGGTTCTTTCTGCATAGCAACTAGAAAGCTGACTGCAACACTGAGTGAAATTGTGATGGCTTGAGCACGTCACAGTATGCTGTTGAGGGTGAAGAGAGATGCAGAGACCAGTTAGGAGACTGAAGGACAATACTGGTAAGAAATGGGTGGGACGTGAGCTGGCAGCAGAGGTGGTGACTATGGTGGGTGTGTGCTGAGATAGAGCTGGTAGGATTCAGTGCTGGTGGCATCAATGCTGTGACACGTAGGCAGGACCTGGGCAGTGAGTGACACGTTGGCAAGAAGCCAGAGCACGTAAACAGGGATGGTTTTGTTACAATTCAGTGCTTTCCCCAGAACCTGCCCTATTCTACTGTGGCTGGTCCTTTATCCTGCCAGCCAGGTGCCCAGCTATCAGAGTTTAAGTTGCTTGTATTCGAGGACATACATTTTTACTTTTATTGACTTATTTTGGTTTTTTTCTTTAGCATTCCAGATTGTCCAAGCTGGACATGAGCTGGTAGGGTATCTGTCAGCATTTCTCCACCTGTGGTTATTATCGCTTTCTGTGACACTTGATCACATGCTTTGTGGAGAACATGGTTCCCATACCTGGCTGCAGCACCAATTTTATTAGGTTCGGCCTATGAGCTTCTGGAAGACTTTAAAGCCTGAGCAACAGTTCACAGAAGATAGAAGTGATAAAACAGTGCAGATGAAAAGCATTGAGCTTATCCTAGCGATGACGGTTACCCCTGAGAGGTATGCTGAATACATTCCTCCCCTTGGGGGTGGAGATTATTCACCTAGCCTAAGAGACTTCAACCTGTCAGATGTGGCCCATGGAAGATAAGGCTCCATTGTTGCCCTGGGGCCTGTCCATCTGGTGGTTCCAGCTTTAGTCACAGCCTTAGGCGTGAGCCAGGCCAAGCAGCACACGCTGACTCTGCAGAGGCTGTCGGGACACGAGGGGGTAATAGTGGCCCTGCAGTAGCAGCAGCAGCACTCCAAGACCTCATGGAGAGTCACTATGGATTCCAGAAGGCTACAGGGGGTAGGACCCCCTATCTCTGCCATTGCACCCAATGTTGCTCTGTTAGTTAAACAGTTAGGATGGATGGTAGTATCTTTTCTTCATGTTGTATCATACCTTGCTAAAATTTCTTCCTTAGTAGACATACGAGAGACCAATAGACACTGGATTGGAGCAGAATGGAGGACCTGCTGTGCTCTAATAAGCGTAATGATTGTAAAGATTTGAAAAGGCATATGAAAGCACCAGTTCCCATGACTATCAGGTTAATAGTGGAAGGACAGGCATTACCATTGGCCAGCTATTCTTTGCACATTTTCTGCCTTTGATTTCTTCTCTGGTTGTTTCTGCTCAGGCGCACAATGCTATTTGAAGCTTTTATCCGGGAGATGCCTAGAAGCCTGTGCTTGAGTACGGACCCTCCGATTCCTCATTGCTGATCAGAGTTATGAATGAAATCAGGCTGCAGCCATCTGCACGTGGTGTGTGACTATGAGGGAGTGAGATAGATTGTCCCTAGAAAACCTTAGGAAAATGCTTCGCAGCTTCTCAGAGGGGTCTTTCAATGCCTGCATCCTTCTAGATCCTGAGTCCTCTTCTGTGACCTGGTCCCTTTTGCATACCTCTCTGGGCACATTGGCCTTCCCTTGCTCAGCTGTTCTTATTGACTGTGTGAGCAGTTTCTTTAGCCCATGAACCCAGGGCTCAGAGGGAAACCAAGGCAAGTGAGAAACCTCTTGCCTAGAGTGATGGACACAAATGGATGTCTCTCACTGCCTTCAACTGGGGACCACTGTGTAAAGTTATGACCTTGGACTGTTCTGCCACCTGGTGACCATTGCAGAGACCCAGATTGTGCCCATAGGCATCTCAGGAAAAGGACTCCCTCTGGATCCCCCTGACCTTCCCTTGCTTTTTATAAGGTTACCAAAGGGCTGGATACTTGCAGCATTCCCAAAGCCCTGGGTTCAATTCCCAGCACCACAAAAACAAGCAAAAACTCAATGTTTCCCAATATGGTGAAGGGCACTAGTGCCTAAATAAATCTTCATTGGGTTGGCAAACCTGTAGTTTCTTGAGCATTTTCCCTTTGTGACAAAAAAAGAAAAAAAAAACAGAAGGAAAAAAGAGAAGCTGAACATGCAAATTCAGAAAATAATAGGAAATTTAGATTAATAAGAAGGAAAGGTTGTACTATCATCAGTTAGTTGCAGCAGTGTTTCTTAGTTATGAACTGAATATCTGGAAAACAACAGGGATTTTGTAGGAATTTTGTTTTGTTTTTTTGTTTTTCGAGGTAGGGTCTCGCTCTAGCCCAGGCTGACCTGGAATTCACTCTGTAGTCTCAGAGTGGCCTTGAACTCACGGCGATCCTCCTACCTCTGCCTCCCGAGTGCTGGGATTAAAGGCATGCGCCACCACGCCCGGCTGTTTGTAGGAATTTTAATAAACTGATTAATAGTATATTGAAATACCTTGAGTCAGACCTTGGATAATCGATTTTAAAAGACTCCCAGAGTTTTAAATAGCTCTAGTTAGAACCTTATTCCCCCAGGCATGCTGCAGATCTCCACTCTCTCTGGCCTAACCATGGGCACAGTCAAAGGTAAATGTGATCTTGGGCTTGAGGGATAGGAGGCTGCCATAGTGCCATCAAAGAGCAATCAAATATGGAAGAGGTGAGATTAATTTTAATAATGTTCTTTATTTAACCTTCGCCACAACATTTTTACTTCAACACCTTGTTACTATAAAAATGCTAATGAGAGATTCCATATTCCATCCTTTCATATTAGGCCCTCAGAGTCTGATGGGCATTTATAGTCACACCACATCTCAATTCACACTAACCACATTCCGTGTGCTCACTGGCTGGGAGTGGCTAGTGGTTACTGCACTGGACCATTGCAGATTAAAAGGGAAGCATTTTAGGGGGGAAGAACTTTATTTTTTGAGACCTTTAAAATTTTTATTGACAACTTCCATAAATATAGATGATATACCATAATCTCTTCCCATCTCTTCCTTTTCTCCCCTCCACTGAACCCCTTCTTTCCAGCAGGACATTCTTCTGTTTTGATGTCATTTTTCCTCCGATGATACAGGTCTTGCATATCAGCCACTATGAGGTTATGAATATAAAGGTCACTTTGTGTCTGGAAGACAGTATTGTAAGCAGACCTTGCCTTCCTTTGGCTCATATATTCTTTCCGACACCTCTTTCACAATGGTCCCTGAGCTTTGAAGGGTGTGACAGAGAGGTCTCAGTGCTGTCACTTCTTCTTACCACTTAGTCCAGTTTTGAGTTACCCCAGTCCATCACTGCATCTGAAAAGACAAACTTCGGAGAAGAACTTAATTTATTTTGGTTTTTGTTTTTCAAGGTAGGGTCTCACTCTAACCCAGGCTGACCTGGAACTCACTCCTATGCTGGGATTAAAGGATTAAAGGCTTCTAAACTTTTTCTAAACTTTTTTTCAAGGGTTAGAGAGCTTTATTAGATTTAGAGAAGGAGGGCTGGGGAGATGGCTCAGAGGTTATGGTACTTGCCTGCAATTCCTAAGGACCAAGGTTTGATTCCCCAGTACTCACGTAAAGCCAGATGCACACAGGTGTATGCATCTGGAGTTGGTTTGTAATAGCTGAAGGCCCTGGAGCACCCATTATCTGTCTGTCTGTCTCTCTCCTTCAAATTAAATATTTTTTTTAAAAAGAGAGAAGGAAAGAAGAAAAAGTACAGAGAGCTCCCACCATGAGGAAGGTGGGAGGGATAAAGCCCCTAAATATTGATTTATTTGAGAGAGAGAGAGAGAGAGAGAGAGAGAGAGAGAGAGAGAGAGAGAGAGAAGGAATGAATGATCCAGGGCCTCCATCCACTGCAAATGAACTCCAGACGCATGCATCTCCTAGTGCATCTGGCTTTATGTGGATACTGAGGAATTGAACTCAGGTCCTGCTTTACAGGCGAGCAAGCACCTTAATCGCTGAGCCATCTCTCCAGCCCCCCTAAAATTTTTTATTGAGAACTTTAATATATGCACATAAGTAGTTTCATCATATTCCCGTCCCTTTACCCAGTTTCTCGTCCCCTCTCCCGGCTCTCATCCGGAGGACTCTCCTCTTTCAGAGCAGTCCTTCCTTGTTTTGTTCTCTCTTTCCTTTCGTCCTCCTCTGTTCCTTGTGTCAAAATGTTGATGGGCTCAGAACCAGGCTGGTCTTGGGGAATTTCATTTCTGAGTCAGGGTTTTGTTCCATTGCCCAGGCTGGTCTTGAACTTGGATTAAAGGTGTGTGACACCTACGCCCAGAGACTCAGGTGTTTTATTAAAACTTGTAACTTGGGTCTCTAGCCCCCTGGCTGGAGGAGGTGTCACTGGGGGCAGGTCCTGAAGTCCAGCCCTAAGGTGTGTTTGGGAGCAGGTCTAATTTCCAGCCCAAAGGTTTGCAGAGGGCTTTGAGCTCTGCCTGGGCCCCTGCTGTTTGTTGCTTTTGCTGTATGTTAGTGCTGGTGTTTCACTTGCTGCAGTTTTTCTCTCTGCTTGGATCTGTGAAAGGGAGCCAACTTCTGCCATCTATGGAACTTCCCCTGGATCTATAAGCTCGAAATAAATCACTTCCTCCCATAAACTGTGTGTGGTTTGTATGTTCATCCCAGCAACCCACGTGGAGCTGACTACAACACGAGGTTAAGATCCAGGAGGTTTGGATCTTGGGGGCCAAGAGGCTTGTTACCTGTTAGGAGACAGATGGGCTGCAGGTCCAGTCTGACATGGACAGAGGCAAGCAGGCTGTGGTGATGTGGTCGAAACTAGTTATCTATCTGCGCCATTAGCCATCAGAGAAAGGAGGTGAACTGAGGGGAACTGACCAAGCTGTTACAGTTGGCACCAAAGCCCACTGCCTGAGTCCAGACACCATCTCTGTTCTTGACTCGATGAGCCCCTCCCCACACAGGTTCCTCATCTGCGGCCAGGTGGTTCTTACCTTTGGGGCATTCTGTCCCAGCCGTCTGATGTTCACTTCCTTACCCTTCTGGGCTCAGCTCAGATGCCAACTGCAGATCATCCATATTCAGTAACCAGCCTCCGCATTACTACTCACTTCACATTCTGCTTGATTTTTCACAATAGCACTTAACAAACACCACCTGTCTTTCTGGGCTCTCCCCCCACTCTAGCGTGGACCCCAGGAGGGCAGGGATTTTTTTTTCTGTGTCGCTCACTCTTCTGCCCTGAGCACTTCGACTGTGCCAGCACACAGGAAAGACTCCACAAACATTTGATGAATGAATAAAAGAATAAGAAGTACCTTGTAGAGTTTTTGAGGATTAAATGAGGTAATGTATATAAAGCTCTTGGAATATGTATTTGGCAGGTAGTAAGTCCTCTGTAAATGTTTGCACTGTTTCTATCACTGAACTTTACTTATGAGACCGAGCTGGCCTCAGGCTCACTGGACTGGGTTTCTTAAGAGCTCAGTAAAAGAAACAGGTTTCTCCAAACTTGCTTGAGTATACAGACTCCGTTCCATTTTTGTATTGTCTACACGGTTGGTGAGCATATCTACCCTCCAAACTGAGTTCGTGGCTTTATAAGACAAATTGTTTGATATCAAAGCTGGCCTAGAATCTCAGAAGATGGGCTGCTCCTATGTTCCGTGGGTGTGTGTAGGGGAGATCTGCCTCCTGGATGACATGTTCTGACCCTCCAGGAGAACCTTGGTCAAAGGTGGAATGTGTGATTCGAGAGCAGAAGGGAGAGGAGCCCTTGTGTCATCCCAGAACATGGCTGAAGAGAAGCCATGAGCTCTCTTAGGAATCCAACTGCCCCATGGCCAGCCCTGCTACTGAAGGGCTGGAGCAAAACTTTAACCCAATTACCTGATGATGTCATGCATTCAGAAGGAAATTCTAATATTTATAAATTCAGGTATTGAATTTTGGGGGGACCTTTTTCTTTTTGCTAAAAGAAAATTTTATACTGACTACTAAAATCTGCAAACAACGAGGAGCCTGGATATAGAGAAAAATATGCTTGCTTATTTATTTATAATTTTTTAATATGCAGAAACTTTTTATGAACAAGTCAGGCGTTGGTATCACCATTTCCCTCCTCTCTGCCCTCTTTCCATTGAGGGCCCTTCTCAGCGGGATTGCTGGGCTTGAGGGTTATGAGTTGTTCAAGCAGCAGATTTTTTTGGGGGGGGAATGTCTCTGGATATATTCCCCCCACAATTTACAATCTTTCTGTCCCCTCTCCCACAAAGTTCCCTGAGCCATATGGGTGAGTTTTAAGTTTGCTTTAGTGTTGAGCTCTTAGCAGCTTCTGGAATTCTGCTTTGGAACGTTTTGAGTGTCCTCAGTGTCTGTCTCCATCACCCTGGTGCAGGTTGTCAGGCTCACTATGGAAGCAGCACTCTTGCTCATCTCTCCACTTCCCCTGTGGTTCACCTTATCTGTTAGGGGTGTACTTTTCTTGACAGGGAGTTAGCTACCATTTCTGGTCTTATTGGTAGAGGTGGGTTGTCCATGGTTCTCGCTGCCTTCAGAAAAATAAAAACAGATTCTCCAACAGAGAGTGGGATCAGTATAGGTTAAATGGGACAAGTATCATTAGTTTGGCACCATTACAATGGGTATAGCCTGTCTTTAGGCCCCTGGTTAATGGAAGCTTACCTGTGGAGTCCAGATTCTTCGTCTCTATAGGAATTTGACTTGGATCCCAATCCCAGGTAAGGGTTCCTTGCTACTAAGCAGATCTCTTAGCCAATCAGAGAGCCCTTGATTACCCGCCTAGGTTGAGTGCCACTCTTGCACAGGTGTGTACATGCTGGTTGCTGTCATATAGCAGTGTCCCCTGCTTTCTCCCAACATTATTGGCCAATTTTCCCTTAGCACTTTCCAGCACTAACAGGCGAACCATCTGGGAACTGGTTTCCTTCCAGATTCCAGCCTGGTCTCTTAAGGCTATGAGTCAGCAGCCTGTGATGTCTTCAGCAATAGGAACTTATCTTTTTCCTCAGGCAAGTTATCAAGGGCTTTGAGAGAAGCCTGTCTTGTTTGGGGGACCTCATATATAGGTCTCTCTGATCAATAGCTCAATGTAGGTAATAACTGATTTTTGGTACTGGAACTTACAAGCCGAAGCCAATTGTATTAGGCCCCTGCTGTCACTGCCATCTGAAAAGAGAAGCTTCTCGAACCAAAAGTAGGAGTAGCATTAATATATGGGCATAAATGTAAGTATTTAGAGGGCACTTTGGTGGGCATAATATGATAATTTAGTCAGACAATAGTAGTAGTTTCCCCCCCCCAGGGCTTATGGCCTCCCAAGTCATTTTATGTTTTTTATAGTTTATTTTTATTTATTAGAGAGAGAAGAAGGGAGGAGAGAGATGGAGCATAGGCACACTAGGGCCCCTTGCTCCTGCAAAAAAACTCCAGACATATGCATCATTTTGTACATCTGGCTTTAAATGGCTATTGAGGAATTGAACCCAGGATAGTGGGCTTTGTAAGCCAGCACCTTTATCTGCTGAGCCATCTTCCTGGCCTGAGAAAGACTTTATAATTTCATATATATATATACATATATATACATATATATGTATATATGTATATATATATATATACATATATATATATAAACAAACTCAAGGTAAACCTGCTCTCCACATTCTATAAGACTGGCTAGCTGACCTTTAAGTGTGTACCATGCAGTTCTTAGATTAAACAAATGTAAATAGCAATCAAACTACATCAGGATTCACGTAAAACCTGCCAGAAGAATTTGTGGCTGAGGGTAGGGGATTGCCTTTACTGACGCCATAGTGATCATGTTTTCTAAATAAAAAACTCAGGACAATTCATCTACAAAAAACCTGAAGTGTATTTGTCATTAAGCCTTACAAGAAGAACTATCAGAATCAGGTGCTGACAATTTATAAAGGTTTGCAACAGAGTATTTGAAATGAGGCTTTTATACCTATGGTCTTTCTAACAGGTGTTAGGCACCTAACATTTTCATTTTAAAAAGAATATTCAAGACTTTTAGCTAGGCCTGGTGTCATAGGTCTATAATCCCTGCTTCTATAAAGATTGAAGCAAGCTCTTCCTCAGCTATAGAATGAGTTCAAGGCCAACCTGAGCACTTAGTGAGACTGTCTCACAAGTGAAAAATGAGCTAGGGGTGTAGCTGAGTGGTAGAATGCTTAGTTCATATGCATGAAACCCTTAGCTCAATTCCCAATACCACAAAAAGTCTTTAAAACAAATAAGCCTCTAGTAGTTAAAAAGGAATTCTGGCCAGGCGTGGTGGCGCACGCCTTTAGTCCCAGCATTTGAGAGGCAGAGGTAGGAGGATCGCCAAGAGTTCAAGGCCACCCTGAGACTACACAGTGAATTCAAGGTCAGCCTGGGCTAGAGTGAGACCCTACCTCAAAAAACAAACAAACAAACAAACAAAAACCAACAACAACAGAAAAGAAATTCTGGGAGGATGGAGAGATGGCTGGGCTTGCCTGCAAGGCCTAACAACCTGGGTTTGATTCCCCAGTACAAAGGCTTCTGGGTGTTACCCTGGGCTCACCTGGCTTCATAATTTGGGAACTTTCTCTCTCTCTCTCTCTCTCTCTCTCTCTCTCTCTCTCTCTCTCTCTCTCTTGTCTTTGAGGTAGAATGTCACTCTAGCCCAAGCTGACCTGGAACTCTCTCTGTAGCACTAGGCTGGCCTTGAACTCAAGGGGATCCTCCTACCTCACTTGGACTTGTTTTTAACATCAAGGACTCGTTCCAAATTCCCAAGAGGAAAAGGACCATTTATCCTTTAAGAAATAGCTACCATCACAGTCCATCACATAGGACTGAGCTTCCAAGCTAGAGCTTTTCCTTATCCCCACGGAAAGATTTTAAATGAATCACCACTGTGCGTGCATCTTTCCGCAGTCTGTACTATTGCTTTATTCTGCCTGGGGACTACCGACCACCCTCCGGTGAAAACAGTTTTCATTCAAGAGGTAAATAAAAACAAACCGTGTGTCTGTGTGTATCCAATCCTGCTCACATTTGAATTTTCGCAGTTTTCCCCTGATTTCTGAATGGTATTGTGAATGCCTTTTGCTCCACCATATCTCCAAGGGCTGTATCTTCTTTTTTTTTTCTTTTTTAAATTTTTTATTGTCCATAATGAGTTACATTATTTAGTGGGCAAACAATGAGTTGTTATCCCCAATTCTCCGATGCTCCCCCTCCCCCTTCCCCAACCAGCTGGATATCCTCCTCTGTGGGTCGTCTGGATCAGTCCTTGTGACAAGGGACCATGGATAGCCTAGTATCTTCTTAGCATTCTTTGTCACCCCCTGATGGTCTCCTCTGTCCTGAACCACAACCATTGCTTGCTGCCCTTGACATGGGGGATACAGGATTGGCTTCCTGTCTGTTGCCCCTCCCACCACCTTCCACACCACAGCCAGAAAAGATAGACATTTTGATTATGTGACGGTTTAGATGCTTTGTATGGAAGATATCCGTTTAATAAAGTCAGTTGGCAAAGGTTGGGTTTTTAAAAAGTTATTATACTGATAACACAAAAATATCATCTATCAGGAGCTCTTAAACTTTGACAAAAGACAAGCAAACTGATAGAAGAAGAAATAGCAAAGGATATGAAAAGATGGTTTTCAGAGAAAATCTGAATCGTCAGCAAACAGAAAAGACGCTTTGATTTCGAAAGGTCAGGAAAATGCACGTTCAAATAACAATGAAATGTCACTTTTTATCCAGTAGTTAAATGTGAAAAGATGACCTAATGCTGGTAGAAGTAAATGGGAAATGTGACTCAGACATTACTAGTGGAAATGGGAATTGCAAATACCTTTCTTGTAAGTAGTATGCTGGCTTCTATAACATTAAAGAGAAGAAATCTATTTGCTCCTTGATTTAACCACCCCAGCTCCACTCCTGGGTCATCGTCCTATAAATATGAAAGCATACATTCAGGCTGACAGCTGCTGCAGTAGACAGAGCCAGAGACAAGGGGTGCTCACCCGTGGTGGCTGGCAGATCAGTTACGGTTCATTAACATGCTGGAATATTGTGTAGCCACTAAAAATGACAAGTTCCAGATTAGCCTGAGCTAGAGTGAGATCCTGACTTGAAGCAAGCAAGCCAACAAAATCATTTTAATTAAGCAATGACTAATCCCACATGCATACGCATTAGATGTAATACATATGTATTTATTTATTTGTAAGCAGAGAGAGAGACAGAGAGACAGAGAGACAGAGAGACAGAGAGAATGGGCATGCCGGGGCCTCCAGCTGCTGCAAACAAACTCCAGATGCATGCACCACTGTGCATCTGGCTTTATGTGGGCACTGGGGAATCGAATCCAGGTCGTTAGGCTTTGCAGGCAAGTGCCTTAACCGATGAGCTATCTCCCCAGTCCTTAATACACATTTGTCTCTACATGGGTAAAAGATTGAAGGTTATATCCTGAGTTGTTAATATAGACTATAGATCTGTGGTTCTTATGGAGGTCGTTATGGGGGTTTGAAGGGGCAATGCTCTCAAACCAAGAAAACCCCAAATAATACCATGTAAAAACACATATATGAAAAAAAACATATGATTATTATACAGTTGAGTACAATTGTATGCATATGTCTATGTATGATTTATGTTTTAAATACTTTTTTTTTTTGTTTTGGAGGTAGGGTCTCACTCTAGTCCAGGCTGACCTGGAATTCACTCTGTAGTCTCAGGATAGCCTTGAACTCATGGTGATCCTCCTACCTCTGCCTCCCGAGTGCTGGGACGAAAGGCATGTGTCACCACGCCCAGCTTTACTGTGTATGTGTATATGGTGTGAATGCTCATGTGCATGTAGGTACACGTATGTGTACACATGTGTGTTGAGGCCAGAGGTCAACATTGGGTATCTTCTCTATCACGTTCTACCTTAGTTTTTGAGACAGGGCTTCTCATTGAACTCAGAGCTCACTAATTCTGCTAGACCAACTAGCCAGCAAGCCCTAAGGAGCCTTCCAGTGTCCACCTCCCCAGTGCTGGGATTATAGATTCTATGCCACACTTGGCATTGTACATGGGTGCTGAGGATTTGAACTCAGGTCCTGATATTTGCACAGCAAGCCTTTTACTCACTGAGCAATCTCCTCAGCCCTTTCAAACATTGCTGGAGTCAATCCAGTGTCTGAACTCTTCAGCGCCTTTCTTATCTCAGAATAAAGAGCAAACTTTTTTCTGAGGCTCTGTGAAGGCTGATCCCTGCCCGAACATCCGACTTGCTCAGACCATTCAACAAACAGCACTGTTTTTCCTACCTTGTGTTCGCAGATGCTCACCTTGGGGGGGGGGGGATGCACACTGCCTCCCGCCAGCACTGCAAGTGTACATGTCCCCTAGTCCTCCGGGGAACCCCCCCACTCCTCCTTGGTCCCCTCCCTGTGTTCATGCACATGTAATGTGGTGATGGTGGTATGTGTGGTGTACACATATGTGTGCCCATGCGGCTCCCTTTCATATCACAGCTGCAGGTGGGGTTTGCTGCCTATCTCCTTTTAGAATGTAAGCTCTAGAAGGGCAGGGGTTATGTCTGTCCTGCTCTCAAGAAAATGACGACACATCCTGAAGGGTGTCTGTGAGGACATTTCCAGAGAGGCTTCATTGAGGAGGGAGGTCCCACCCTGAATGTGAGTAGCACCATCACATTGGGCTGGGGTCCTGGACTCCATAGAAGGCTGAAGAAGGAAGCCAGCTGGGCACAGGCATTCATCTCTTCCTGCTTCTGACTGTGGGCAGTGTGGCCAGCTGCCCCCCACTCCCTTCCAGCTGTGATGGACGCCGTTAAACCATGAGCCAAAGCATTCCTCAGTGTTTAAGTTGACTGTCAGAGTCATGGAGATGCTCACTGACCTGTTTGTGCTGCTCTGAAAGAGGCTGACAGGAGTCGAGAGATGTGGCTCCTGAGCGGGCCCAAGTGCCCTGTGGAGCCCATTTCCTCCCTGTAACAAGGGGTCACAACACAACAGCGTGAACATGCAGAGAGGCCTGGAACCAGAAATGGAGGCCATGCAATAAAATGCTTTTTCATTTGTCTTTTCCAGTGAAATGAGGGTAATTGGTCTGCATCATTTTACATTTCTTCCAGGTCAAAATGACTGTGATTTTAGCGTGTGTGCGTGCGTGTGTGTGTGTGTGTGTGTGTGTGTGTGTGTGTGTGTGTGTGTGTATTTCTGAGCTGCAGGTCCTTTCTTAGCAGCAGGTCCATTCCTGACTTCTTTCTTCTCAAGTCCAGGAGCCACTACTGCTGTCTGGGAAACGCAGACATGTTCATGCCACCCACAGGTGGCAGTTCACCTCATACCTTCCACCAACATTATTCATTCATACGTTCATTCATTCACTCCCACAGAAGACATGTTTGAGGCCCATGTTCTTCCTCTATGGGGGCGGCGCTGATGGACAAAGCAGTGAAAGGTGAAGAGGATTCCTTAGGACAGCCCCCTCCCCTCCCCTGCATGAGGGGCTTCCTTGACAGTAGGCATTAAAAATCAATGAACATAGTTGCCCACAACTGGTCTATTTATGTTCTTGACATTTCTTGGTATCTTTCAATTATCCTGGTTGCTTTGAGGCAAAACTTTAGAATTTAATTTATCATTAGCAATAATTCTAAATAGTGCTCTTCTGGGCTGGAGAGATGGCTCAGTGGTTAAAGGCCCTCGCTTACAAACTCTGTAGGCCTGGGTTCAAGTCCCCAGTACACATGTAAAGCCAGATGCATTTGGAGTTCATTTACAGAGGCAGGAGACCCTGGCACGATCTCTGTCTCACAAGGAAGTAAATAATAAATATATGTATTTATTATATAAATATTTAGAATAAATATATAGAATACATAAACATATTTATTTATATAGTGCTCTTCTCTCTTAAAAAGAAAGGTCAAGTCTGGAAGAAGATGCACTTGAACCTTAACCTATCTCACCCCACCAAGACCACCCCAAGACCACCCCAAGACGAGAACAACGCTGTGTGATGAAGAGGCCCACCGTCTTGTGGGAACAGACCAGTTCCCTCTATAGATGACAGAGATTATAGAGAGATGCAATGGAGAACCACCCATTCCTTGACCAAGACTTAATTATTTATGCCTCTTGCCCACTGGCCCAGTGCCTCCCACTATTTAAGCTTACAGCTCACATGGTTACCTTTAAGACAAATGTTAGGGTTAAAACTGGAGGGTTGGAAGCATGAGGAAGGTAAAGAAAGGCTCGCAGCTGTGGTCTGAGATAGAAGCCCTTTCCCCTAGTGACGTCTCAACATGACCCCTGCATCCAAGGCACTGTTTATAGCAGACTGAATTGTAAGAGACCACCCTAGACAAGGGGAGGAGGAGGGCAGCACTCATGACACCAAGCCAGATGCCTGTCAGCGGGCACATGGGAGCCCCCAAAACCAAGCTCAATGCCTCCCACTGCTCGCTGGCAGGGCTCAGGAGCTCTGCCTCAGAGACCTTGCTGACTTCACCTTGACGTCATTTCATGAGAGCGAGAGCTTGAGATTGGATCCCGCTGGGAAAGACACGATCGGGTTCTTTCTCTTTGGGCTTGGTGAATAGTCTATATTCTTAAGATATCTGTATCTTAAGATGCAATGTATTGCTACCTGAATTCAGACTCATCCTTTATGTTTGTTGGCCTGTAAATTGCAAGATCCCCAATGTCCATGTTCCCAATACTCAGTTTCTTCCAAGGGATCTACTTACTGGCTGTCCTAACAGGTTGCTTGGATGTCATAACAAGTTTTCCTTGTCTAAATGGAGACTCACAAGTCACTGTAAAGATTTTAGCTTCAACTCAGAGATGGATTCGGAAAGTAACATGACATAACTTCTGTTTTTAAAGGATCTCTCACTGTAGCCAAAACATTTCTTCATGGAGTTAATGTGGGCATCAGCGAAAAGAGGGTCTAGGATGACATAGAGGATTTAGGAGAGCCATGGGAAGAATGGAGTAGCCATTAACCAATGAGGGAAAGACCTCAGGAGCAAGAGGTTTCAAGGCAAAGACAATGAGCCTACTTCTGGACAAGTGACGTTGGATTAGGTATCTGATATGGAGCCATGAAGTAGGCTATCAGATGCCCACACAGAGCAGGGGTTGAGGGGTTGGCATTGTCTAACTCTTCATATCAGCTTCCAGATGGTGTTCAGAGCCCTGCCATAGACCAGCTCTCCCACCCAGGACCCAGTGCAGGCAGAGCAGGGAAGAGGCCCAGGCCATAGGAAAGCTCTGTCTAGTGGTAAGAGCTTGGGCAGGAGAGCAAAGCAGCAAGGGAGACGAGAAGCAGCAGTCAGTGAGCTGGAGAGAACCCCAAATGGGGCAGTGTCCTGGCAGCAGGGAGAGAGTTGAAGTGATCATAAGTTAGAAGTGCAGGACTGCAGGTGATGTTTGTGCCCACAGGGTGTGAGCACAGAGCAGGCAGGTCACAGGTTTAATCCAGGTGTAATCAACCACGTGAGTAAAGCCAATCAGAAAGGGAGTCAGGAAGGGCCTGTGTGGTTGTGCATACCTGTAATCCCAGCATACGTGTGCACACACCCCCCCACAGGCTGGAGAAGAGAAACCCTGCAACATATCATTCTTTGTTCTGTTACTTACTTTTAACAGTCTCTGAAATAATTGGAGATACACCATTTTAAGTAAATCCTCCATGGACTATTCACCAAGCCCAAAGAGAAAGAACCCGATGGAGTCTTTCCCAGTGGGATCCAATCTCAAGCTCTCGCTCTCATGAAATGACATCAAGTTGAAGTCAGCAAGGTCCCTGATGCAGAGCTGCTGAGCCCTGACCCAGCGAGAAGGAAAACGAGAGAGAGAGAGAGAGAGAGAGAGAGAGAGAGAGAGAGAGAGAGAGAGAGAGAGAGAGAGAAAGGACATGCCAGGGCCTAATGCCACTGAAAATGAACTCCAGACACACATGCCACTCTGTGGGCAAGCTTTGAGCTTGGTTTTTGTCCTCTGTCTTTAGACCTTTTGGGCTCCCACATGCCTGCTGACAGATATCTTATATGTATGCCTTATGTAGCATATATATACATATATATGTGTGTGTGTGTAAATGTTTTGTGTGTAGGTGTGCATATGCCATGTGGTGCTTGTGGAGGTGAGAGAACAGTCTCTCTCTCTCTCTCTCTTTCTCTCTCTCTCTCTCTCTTTCTCTCTCTCCCTCTGAAACAGGGATAGGCCAGTCTAGAGAGCCTGTGTGTTTTGGTTTCTCCTGCCTCTGTCTCCCATGGTTCTGGGTGTCTTGGGATTATAGATGCTGCATCACCATGCATCAGGCTTTATATGGATGCTGGCAATTGAAGCAAACTTGCAGAAAGTACCGTTAACCAGTGAGCCTCCTCGCTAGCCCGTAAGTCCTTCTAAAGCTGATTTTGAAACATTTGAATGAGTTTCTCTTTCTTTAATTTTAACTTTTTTTTGCATGTGCGTGTGTATAATAGGTGTGATGTCACGTGTGTGTGGTATGTATGTATATGATAAATGCTTGTGTGTGGTGGTGCCTCGTGCGGGTGTGGAGGCCACTGAATGCTGGTATCCACCACTGCTTATCCACTTGTTTCCTTGAGACAGAGTCTCTTCACTGATTTTGGAGCTTTTGTGTTTTTGTGAACCCCAGCAATTCCATGGTCTCTGCTCCCCACAGGTCTGAGGTTACAGACCAGCTGTTTCTGTGGGTTCTGGGGACTGAAACTCAGTGGTCTCAGGCCCCCTGGGGACCTTATGCTTGTGCAAAAGAGCTCTTAACTGCTGAGCCATTTCTCCATTCAAGTTTCTCTTTTTCAAACTTGGTGAAGTGTTTTAAAATAACTTAATTTGTTAAATCCTGTGGTCACTCAACAAAGATTTATGAATTTTGTGGTTGGACCACCTAGCTAGACCCTGGGAAGCTTCATGAGGCCAGGGGAGGCCACACGCAGGGCAGGTGTGTTTTGATCAGGAGATCCCAGAAGTCAGTGGCTTGAGATATAACCTTGGCAGTGGACAGCCATTGTATCTGATCTCAGAGCAAGGAAGCGCCTGATGGAATGAGCTTCTGATGGGGAGTCTTTGTGATGAGTTAAAGGAGGAGGTGCAAGGTACCAGCTATGTGATCACCTAAGTAGAGAGAAGTGTCAATAGCAAACGTTTAAACAGGAAAGAATCAAAAGACAACTGTAAACTAGGGTTGTAGCTCAGTGACAGAGCACTTACCTCCCATGTACCAGAGCCCCGGGTCCCATCATCACCACAGAACAACGTGGTTGCAAAAAGACAGAAAATGACTCAATGTCTCATACATGAATAATATAACCACTGATTGTACTTTCTCTCTCTCCCCCTCTCTCTTTCATTCTGTCTTTAAAATATTTATATTTGGGCTGGGGCGATTGCTCAATGGTTAAGGCACCTGTCCATAAAGCCCAACAACCTGGGTTCAATTCCCCAGTACCCATGTAAAGCCAGATGCACAAAGTAGCACATGCGTCTTGAATTTGTTTACAATGGCTGGAGAACCTGATGTGCCCATTCTCTCTTGTTTTCTTTCTGTCTTTGCTTGCAAATAAATAAATAAAAATTTAAAGCTTATTTTTATTTATTTATTTATTTGCAAGACGGGAGAGAGAACAAGAGAGAGAAAGAGAGAGGGAAACAAAGGAGAGAGAGAGAGAGAGAGAGAGAGAGAGAATGAGAATGGGCATGCCAGGGCCTAATGCCACTGCAAATGAGCTCCAGACACATGTGTCACTCTGTGCGTCTGGCTTTACATGGGTACTGGGGAATTGAACCCAGGCTGTCAGGCTTTACACTGAGCCATCTCTCCAGGCACTAATTCTATTTTTATAAAGTAAGAATGTCCTATTTCCTTGAAGTTATGTTAACACTCAGGTTAAGACTTGGCTGCTTTCTATCTGATGGTAGAAGTCCTTCAAAGTCTCTCTAGATAGAAGGATTTCCTGGTAGCATATAAATTCAGGGCATCCACTTCCTTCTATGTGTAAACTGTTGTCACGATCCCAAATTCCCCTTCAAGTTTCCCCATTAGTGTTTGTTTATTACTTTTTCCTATTCCTCTGCATAACTTCAGCACATTAAAGATGATATTCATCTAAATAAATGATCAACTCTGTCCTGGAATGTTCTGATATGTAGCTTTTATTAAAGTTAATGGTAATATACTATCTTTTCATAAAATACCAGCTATATAAATAAGAAATCTCATTTTTATGTAACAGTAAGTTAAATTCACTAATGATAAGTTAACTATCTTAGGGATGAAATAGGCACATTTCTTACTAATTTAATGCTGCTTAAGATACAAATATAACTGATATTTGTCAAATGTAGGTATAATAAGTCCCACCAGCAGAGAGAAATGAAAAATTTATAGAATAGAAATACCTGAGGTGTACAAACTCTGAGCCAGATACCATGGGGAGGTTGGCATGGTTTAGGTGCACTGGAAGGCCCTTCTGGGACAGGGGTATGATGAGATCACATAAACCCCTGCCTAGGGTGCAGAGCTAGTGGCCCAGAAGAAACCCCTGTCACTTCCCTCAATGACTTTAGTGACTTCATTTGATCTTTACAGTGATCTTTGGCAGTTGATAAGAGATTTAGGAGTGAGCTTCTTCATTGCTAGAACCAGAAGCCCGGACTGGATTTCTCAAGGTCACTGTTACAGTGAGTTAGCCTCCAGTTGTTGGCAGAAAGCACCTGATCAAAAGCATCCAGTTGGAGCAAAGTTGTTGATTTTGGCTTACAGACTTGAGGGGCAGCTCTATGATGGCAGAGGCTGGACATCACCTCCTGGCCAACATCATCAGGTGGACAAGAGCAGACTGACTGCTTAGTCAGGACAGCCTGTGTAGCTGCCTTGGCTGTCCCAGACTCTTAGGAAACACAGAGCACAGTGGATACAGCTCAAGTGGCTGCAAGACATCCCAGATGCTGAATTAATGGATGCAGGGCCACTGTTCCTTGGGGGATATACAGGGAGCGGCTCCTAGGAGCCTCTGGTCAAAACCCCTCAGTTACAGTCTCCTGCCATCTTGTTTCAGACACTTTAACAACGCCTTGAGATGCATCACTGACTCACCGTCCCTCATGCCTCAGTGAAGCCTGTCTACTGCGTGTGCTTTCTCTGGGAGTCTCCCCAGCTTTCTTGAACTTGGGCTTTCTAGCCAGTACTTCTATCCCATGCTTAGGGGCCCCTTTAAATGAGGAAATCACCCCCTAAAATGTAAAAATACAAAACCACAGTCCTTCATGAACTGCTAACAGGACTCTTGTTACCACTGCACCTCGAAAACCAGAGGGGAGCCTTTTGCTTCCCAACCTCTGCTGGGAGCGGGCGTGCTGGGCCCTTGGAGCTTCACCTCTCTGCTTGGACCTGGGAATGACTTGAAGGTTACAAATACATTTCAGCAAGTAGACAAACTGCAAGTAGGAGTCTGCAAATAAGGATTGACAATCTCTCTCTCTCTCTGTCTCTCTCTCTCTCCTTTCTGAGACAAAGTCTTGCTATATAGCCCAAGCTGACTTTGAACTCACCACAATCCTTCTGCCTTAGCCTCTCAAGTGCTAGGATTACAGGCATGAGCCCCCATGCCCAGCTTAAAAAATTTTATGCATTTGTTTTGGAACAGATTCTCTCTCTCTCTCTCTCTCTCTCTCTCTCTCTCTCTCTCTCTCTCGTGTGTGTGTGTGTGTGTGTGTGTGTGTGTGTGTGTGTAGTATGTGCATGCATGCGTGTGTGCACAGATGGGCATGTACGTACATGCATGTGGAGGCCAGAGGAGAATCTCAGATACCCTTCTCCATTGCTCCTCCACATACTGCCTCAAGGGAGGAGGGTGTCTCTCAAGCTGAGCCCCTGTGATCCCCTGGTCTCCACCCCGCCCTGTGGACTGACTGGAGTTACAGACATGCACCGCCATGCCCAGCTTTTTACATGGGTTCTGGGAAGTCAAACTTGGATGGTCTCAGGCTCTCATGCTTAGGCAGCAAGAACATTAACTGCTGATTCTTCTGCCCAGGACTGGGGTTACAGACACGCACGGGCATGCTCAGCTTTCATGACATCGCTTTTGTTTCTTCTCTTTTAAACAAATATTTTATTTTTGGTTTTGCAAGCAGAGAGATGGGGAGGAGGAAATGGATGTACTAGGGCCTCTTGCCATTGCAAACGAACCACTTTGTGCATCGGGCTTACATAGATAGGTATTGGAGAATCCGACCCCGGGCCACCAGGCTTTGCAGGCAAGCTCCTTTAACTGCTGAGCTATCTCTCCAGCTCAATGGTATCCATTTTGATTAGCTTGTCTAATGCTGCTTCCTTTCTTTCATACAGTTTATTGAAGGTGCAGGTGGTTGCGTGCGGCGCTCCCATTGGTGGCCACGTTAACCTGTGTTTTGTTGCTTTTAACAGGTACATATGCTTCTTGACAAAATTCATTTTAGCTTAACTTGACTTCTCCAAAGCCAGAAAATAAAAACCTCAAAGATGAATATGAAGCTTGAAATTTTAGACAGCTGAAAAGAAATCATGGCTTTTTTTTCCCCTTTGGTTTGGTTTATTTGTTTCTGGGGGTCTCTGCATGCCAGGTTCTCCAAAGAGTCTGCATTGCTTTGAAGTGGAGTGAATCCTTGAGTCACAGATAGCTTCCAGGCCTGGAACCCAGCCTCGTACTTCTGGGACCTGATCCAAAGCCTCCTTGTGGTCCTGGTCTGTTTCAACACAGAGTTAGACTTCTGGTCTCAAGCCAGATTTTGCCCCTTTCTCCTGATGTTCCTAATTTCCATAATATGGAAATCAGGCAGCCCTCCAAGGAGAAGAGGAGTTTTTGTTGAGTTGGATGACAGGTTGAAGCAAACGGTAATTATACTGCTATAGCTCTTCAAGCCCTTCTTAGTCCCCGAGAGGTCTAGGGGCAGCCATACACCTGGAGGAACTGGTCCCAGCCTGTTCTTTGCTGTGACAAGGAACCCTCTAAGTCATAAAGGACATTGGCACTGGTGTTTTTTATGTCCCAAGAGTTTCATATCAGCCATCACCAAATTGAAATTGCTTGGATAATTTTACTCCCAAGGGAATGCTGAAGAGTACATTTTCTTTCTTTCACTTTTTAAAAATTTTATTTATTTATTTATTTATTTGCAGAGAGAGAGAGAGAGAGAGAGAGAGAGAGAGAGAGAGAGAGAATGAGAATGGGCACGCCAAGGCAACTAGCTACTGAAAACAAACTCCAGATCCATGCACCCCTTTGTGCATCTGGCTCTACATGGATCCTGGGGAATCAAACTCAGGTCGTTAGGTTTTGCAGGCAAGCACCTTAACCACTGAGCTATCTCTCCATTCCAAGAGTACATTTTCTAGAAGTAGTGGCATCTAGGGTCTATTTCATTTCACAGGTGTGAAATTTGCAAAGGTGACTGCAGTTTCCCTAGACCTGCATAGTTCTACCCAGTAGCCACTGGCCACATGTAGTGATATAAAATTTAATTAACCGAAATTAAGTTTAAAGTTTGGACCTCGGTCATGGCAGCCACATTTCAAATGCTCGCTAGCTGCACATGACTGGCGGCTGACATTCAGGAGAGCCAATTCCATTAGAGCAGAATGTTCTATTGGTCAGTGCTGACATGAGAAGGTAATTTTCCAAGATACCATTTCCATCTTATAGGCAGAAAGCACCACGAAGGCCCCTTAGTAATGCATCATTGGCCCTATACACTCCTCTGAACAATGTTACAAAAGTCGGTTAAAGAAAGTTGAGAAGTATCATTACCCAATGAGCAAAAAGGTTTTGAGAGAACAAGGTGTTTTTTTAAATTATTTATTTGCATGCAGAGAGCAGGAGAGAGAGAGAGAGAGAGAGAGAGAGAGAGAGAGAGAGAGAGAGAGAGAGAGAGAGAGAGAATGGGCACACCAGGGCCTCCAGTTGCTACAGACAAACTCTGGAGTGGGTACTGGGGAATTGAACCTGTGTCATTAGGCTTTGCAGGTAAGAACCTTAACTGCTGAGCTATCTCTCCAGCCCAAGGACAAGTTTTTAAAGAGTATTTTGTTCCTAAAGCTTGGGAGATGGCTCATGGGAACCTGAGTTTGGATCCCTAGCATATTCATGAAAGCTGGGCATGGTGGTGAGGGTCTGTAACTCCAGTGTCAGAGAGGCAGAGACAGATCTCTGGGGCTCACCAGCAAGCTCGCCTGGCTGAACTGGTAGCTTAGGTTCAGTACATGTTGCAGTTATCTTTTCGCTGCTGGGACAAAGCACCCGGCCAGAGACAGCTGATGGGAGGAAAGGATTTATTATGGCTTATAGTCTCTCGAGGGAAGCTTTATGATAGCAGGGGAAGCATGGCATGAGCAAAGGCTGGATGTCACCTCTGCCACAGCAGATGGAAAACAGCAGCAGGAGAGTGAGTTCATCTCTGGCATGGGAAAGCTGGGCTATAACACCCTTAGTAAGCCCACCCTCCAGAACACACATCCTCCTGCAAGTCTCCACCTCCCAAATTGTCATCATCATTTAGAGTATGTGAGCTGATGAGAACATTTGATTCAAACCACCAAAGTGTGAGACCCTGTCTCAAAAAATAAAGTGGAGAGTAACTGAGGAAGAGATCTGGCATTGACTTCTGGCCTCTATAAACACACACATACATGTGCATTCACACATATATAAACATGTATACACACATGAACATGCCATACCCACATGCACACACACTTGCAAAAAAAGATATTCTATACGCTTTAGAGTTCAAGTTGGCTACCTACTTGATCTCAAGCACTCAGAAAGAGAAGTGTAGCCAAGAGCTAAAGTACTTACTCAGAGTGATGTCTGTGCCATTATCAAGGTTATGTATTTTGATTTTGATTCTGATAATGCCTCATCTGCTTTACACGATCTTCAAGAACAGCTCTTGACCATGCCAGACACTACTGTGCCAGTTGGCGAACAGCTTTAGAAGTAGATTTCTGGATCTTTATGATAAAAAAAATTATTCTTATCATTCTGGTAATAGTAACTCCACTAATTTTTAGAGCTTGTGTACTCTGGTGCTATTTCAAACTTTATATCTTTTTACTCACTTCCAGATGGTCCTGCAACAATTTAATTCCACCTCCTTGGAAGGGTTCCCTTGGTCACCCTCCAAGGCCTGAAAGTCTATGGAATGGCATAGGGGGACTAGGAGACACGAGACTGGAAATGGAGGCACTGGTTCCAGCCCAGCAGAGGAGAGGGCCTGAGTCAGGTACAGTGGCAGAAGTGAGTCCTGGTACCACCCTGTCTGGGATGACGCCATCTCTCACAGGTTCAGACAAGACACTGATGGCTGTCTATGCCTCAGGTGTCCTCTGGAGAAGAGGAATATTCCATAGGATAGGTAGTAGCAGCATGGAGATTATGTGTAGAAATAAGTTCATGTGAGTTAAATGCTTAGAACAGTGACTGGTTCATATAGAATTCAACAATAATTATTATGGTGATTATTGTTAGTGTTGAAGAATCTTTAATCCTTGAGGCCCAGAAGGTGGTAGCACTACGAATCATAGCAGAGGTGGCGGGAAGGGCCCTTGCTTGGGAAAACGGCGATGACCTTGTGCTTGGACAGGTGGAGTGTGGGGTGTTGGCGGCTTGGGGCTGGGGCAGGACTTACAGGTTGGGAAGCATCTTTGTCAGGACAAAGTCCTGAGCATCTGAGGTCACCAAGGAAGGGAAGCCAGAGGTTTTGGTGGTGGAAGAGGCAGAGGGGACAGGAATGCAGAGCAAAGTCACATGTAAGAGGACCAGAAAGCAAAGGGCTCGCAAGAACCAGGGGCCCCAAGCCATAAGAAAGTGCTGCCTGTAGTTTTAATAAAAAAAGAAACGGGTGCTGGTCTTGAAGTCGGCCTGGGGCTTTCGCAGCCCGCAGGCAGAGTGAAGCGGCTTATGGTCCCCAGCAGCCAGCCTGCGCAGGCTGGGTGGAGCCGGGGAGGCTGGGCTGGGCTGAGCCCAGCCGTACGCAGTCTCCCCATGGTCCTGGCTGGCTGCTGGGGCGCTGGCTGGGTGGGCGGCTGGTCAGTGCCCTCGGGAGGCACCGGGGAGATTCACCCCGGGCTATAGCTTCATAAGCGTTCTGCTGATGGCGGTGGCAGCGGTGGGCACGGAGGGGACCTCCGAGAGGGAGAGAGCAGGCATGCTCCGAGTGTCGGAGGCGGGCAGCTGTGGAAGCATGCCCATGGGCCTGAAAACCCGCAAAAGTGTTACGGCTCCCTGTGTGTTCAGCTCATCTCTTAAGAGAGAATAACAGGCAGAGACTCAGGGGAAAAGGCATGGCAAATAATCCCCGTTCATTGGAGAAGCATCGTGGGTTAAATAGAAATTGAGGAGGAGGGAGGGAAAGAAATGGACAAAGAGGATTAGCAGAAATCAGCAACCTGTGAATTCCTGCTTTGCATGTGGACGTGAGCTTGGGCACGTATCAGATGGTGGGGGCAGAGGAACTGCGACCTTCTAGGTACAGCTGGGGTGCGAACCTGGTTCATGTGGCTTGCTTTGGGGGTTGGGAGTCTCAGAGTTGAGGATGGAGATAGGGAAATGCCTACTGGGTTAGCCGGGGTTTTCTGACCTCATTCTCCAACACCCTCTTAACCCTTTGTGCTCCATGCCCTCATTAAGCAATACCAACAGCTGCCGACTGGGTGACAACCTTCACAGGTCAGGTCCTAGTGACTTACTTCTGCTAGAACGGCTCTACCTCTTTGTGTGTGTGCACATGTGCGTATGTGTGGTGTGTAGTATGCATGGGGTATGTGTGGTGTGAGCATGTGTGTGTGTGGTATGCACATGTGTGTGTGGTGTACACGTGGGTATGTGTGGTATGTACACATGTATGTGGTATGTGCATGTGTGTGGTATGTGCACATGTGTGTGAGGTGTGTGCACATGTGTGTATGTGTCATGTGTGGTGTGCACATGGGTATGTGTGTTGTGTGCACACGTGTGTGAGGTGTGTGCACATGTGTGTACACATGTGTGTGGTATGTGCACGTGTGTGTGGTGTGTGCACATGTGTGTATGTGTGGTGTGTGGTGTGTATGTGAGTATGTGTGGTGTGAGCATGTGTGTGGGGTGTGTGCACATGTGTGTGGTGTGTGCACATGTGTGTCTGGTGCATGCACTTATGTGTGTGGTTCATGCACATGTGTGTGGTGTGTGCACATGTGTGTGTGGTGTGTGCATGTGTGTGTTTGGCATGCACATATGTGTGGTGTGTGCACATGTGTGAGGCCAGAGGTTGATGTTGGGTGTCTTGTCACTAACTCTCTACCTGTATTTTTGAGACAGGCTTGGTCATTGAACCTGGAGCTCATGGAGGCCAGCAAAGCTCAGGCATCCTCTCATCTCCACATCTCAGTGCTGGGATTTCCTCATGACTGTCTCCTCCCTTCCTCTCACGTGAGGACTCCAACCTATGTCCTCACTCTCAACTGGTCACCTGGATGTCTTTCTGAAGGCTTCAGAAAGACCTCCTGTGCCCTCCACATTACCCACGTACCCAGCTACTTTGGCACCTTGTGCTCTGCCGTCCCTCCATTAACTGTGAGTAGACTCATCTTGCCCTAGGACGAGTCTCTTTCCTTGTATTAGTATGCTTCATAACAAAATGCCACAGATGCATGGCTTAAGCAGGCATCTAGTTCTCAGTTCTGGAGACTTGAAAGCCCAAGGTCAAGGTGAAGTGTGGGGGTATGTAGTTTCAGGTGAGGGCTCTCTCCCTGGCTTGCAGATGACTACTTTCTTTGCGCTGTGCCCATAAGTAGTAGGGAGAGATCATCCTGTTATTTCTTCCACTTCTTATAAGAGCACTAGTCCAATGTGGTCAGGACATCATATTCATGGACTCATTCAACCTTTACCACCCTCTCTCAGTCCCAGTTCTAAATATAGTCACGTTGGAGACAAGGATATATATTGTTGTTGTGTTTTCAAGGTAAGGTCTCACTCTAGCCCAGGCTGACCTGGAAAACTCACTCTATAGCCCCAGTCTGGCCTTGAACTCACACTGATCCTCCTAATTCTGCCTCCTGAGTGCTGGGATTCAAGGTGTGCACCACCACATCTAGCACTGTCATATGAACTATAGGGTGGAGCACAAACATTCAGACCATCACATCACATCTGCCTCTCCTCACTTACCCAAGGATATTGGATTATTTTGTGTGACCAAATTGCCCAACAGATGCAGTTTAAGGGAGGAAGGATTTATTCTGGTTGATGGTCCATCAATTATGGGGAAGGCATGGTAACAGGTGATGGGAAGGCATGGTAACAGGTGATGGGAATGGCGTGGTAACAGGTGGTGGGAAGTCATGGTAACAGGTGATGGGGAAGGCATGGTAACAGGTGATTGGAAGGCATGGTAACAGGTGATGGGGAAGGCATGGTAACAGATGATGGGAAGGCATGGTAACAGGTGATGGGGAAGGCATGGTAACAGGTGATGGGGAAGGCGTGGTAACAGGTGATGGGAAGGCATGGTAACAGGTGATGGGAAGGCATGGTAACAGGTGATGGGGAAGGCATGGTAACAGGTGATGGGGAAGGCATGGTAACAGGTGATGGGAAGGCATGGTAACAGGTGATGGGAAGGCATGGTAACAGGTGATGGGAAGGCATGGTAACAGGTGATGGGGAAGGCATGGTAACAGGTGATGGGAAGGCATGGTAACAGGTGATGGGGAAGGCGTGGTAACAGGTGATGGGAAGGCATGGTAACAGGTGATGGGGAAGGCATGGTAACAGGTGATGGGAAGGCATGGTAACAGGTGGTGGGGAAGGCATGGTAACAGGTCATGAGAAGGCATGGTAACAGGTGGCTTCATGGAGGCAGGAGTGTGTAATGGTACTCATGATGTGGTGCCAACCAGGAAGCAGAAAACTAGGGTAGGAAACAGACCTGAGTATAACCCTTGTGGTGGTTTAAATATAAAATATGCCCAATAGTCTCAAATGTTTGTGATTAAACTTCCTACTTGGTCCCTAGCTGGTGGAGCCTTTGGGAGGTAGAACCTTCCTGGAGGAGCTGTGTGGTTGGTGGGGGGGGCCTTCGGGTTGATTAGCCCAGACACCAGACCACTGTGTGCTGAGTGCTAGCTCACCCTTCTCCTCTCTCTCTCTCTCTCTCTCTCTCTCTCTCTCTCTCTCTCTCTCTCTCTCTCTCTCTCTATTCTCCTCTCCTCTCCTCTCCTGCTACTGCTGAAGTATGATGTGAGCTGGTGGCTGCCACCATGATGAAGCTTGTCCTCTACACTGTAAGCCTGAAATAAAATCTTTCCTCACCAAAGCTGAGTCTGAACAGGTGTTTGTCCAGCAATGAGAAAACTGCTACAACCTCAATAGCCACTTCTTCCAGCTAAGCTTTGCCATCTAAAAGTTCCACAGTCTTCCAAAACAGCGTGACCAGCTGAATACCAAGTGTCCAAACACGTGCGCCTGTAGGGGACATTTCACAATGAAACCACCACAGACATACATCAATCTTCGGCTTTCATGTCTAAAACAATCACGCTATCATTTCTCTCCTCTGAAAAAACAAAGCTCTCATTCCACTTCTACACCTGCTCTATTTTTCTGCTCTTCTTTTAAAAATATTATTTATTTCTCTGTGTGTGTGCAGGTGACAGGATCTCTTGCCACTGCAAATGAATATATATATATATATATATATATATATATATATATATATATATATAAATGAATATCTGGCTTTATGTGTGGATGGCTAGGGAATTGAATCTGGGCTGACAAGCTTTGCAAGCAAGTGCCTTTAACTGCTGAGCCACCTCCCCCCGGCCTTCTCTACTCTTCTTTGAGCAAAAGTGCATCAAAAAGATTATCTGGAGCTGGGAAGATGGCTCAGTGGTTAAGCAGGGCCCGAGAGGGTCTGTGCAACACTGTTGGATTCCGTTCCTCAGCATTCACATTAAAGCCATGCAACCATGTAACCCTATTCATCTAGGGCTGGAGATCTCTGGGGCTTGCTGACCGAAACAATGGCAGCTCTAGGTTGATGGGGAGACTCTGTCTCAAGGAGTGAAAAGAGGAAAACATTCTGTTTTCTTCTGACCTTTATAGGCACGAACACAGAGGGCATACATCTGCATACACATGCTTATACCACATGCACACACCACATCACATACCACACATTCTACACACATACACACACATGTATCTGCTTTATTTTATTTTCTGATTTCTCCCATTCTCAGTTTTTCTTGGACCTACTCAATCATGTTACACCCTCACTTCCTGTCCAGGCCAAAGGTGGCCCTTTCTCTGAGCTTCCCACATATTCATTCATAGGTAGTAAGTAGGCTCAGGGGCAGGGGAAGGAGGCTGGTGGACTTCCTGCTGAAGAAAGCTTGTGAAAAGACAGGGAAGCAGACCTGTGCACACTTGTGGTGAGGACACAGAGCTCCAAGATGGAAGGAGATGTGCAAAGAACTATGGGATCGTGACCACATGGTCTGTCCTTTGCACTTGGAGGAGAAATGAAGACCCATGTCTACACAAAAACTTGTTTGTCACATCATTATTCATAATAAGCAAAATAGTCAAAACACTTCAAATGCCCATTAACTAATGAATGGATCATCCCACACAATAGAATGTTGTTATTCTATAAAAAGTTCTTCTGCATGCCATGATACAAGTAAACCTTGAAAACATTATGCTACATGAAAGATAATTTAAAAGAGATTATCCCAGCACTCAGGAGGCAGAGGTAGGAGGATCACCATGAGTTCAAGGCCACCCTGAGATTACATAGTGAATTCCAGGTCAGCCTGGACTAGAGTGAGACCCTACCTCGAAAAACAAAAAACAAACAAACAAACAAAAAGATTACACATGATTTCTTATACAATTCTATAATTTTATTTATACAAAAGTCCAGAACAGACAATCTCCAGAGGCAGACTGGTGCTTATGGAATGCCGAGGACAGGATGGTATGAGATGAAAATAGGTACTAACGAGTAGGATTTTTGTTCTGTATTGGAGGCAAGGTCAAGTCCAGGCTGCCCTGGACCTCCAGCCCGGCTCAAGTGCAAGGATTCTTAGGGAGTGGTGGCAGTGTTCTAGAGTTGGTAGTAATGATGACTGTTCAACTGTGCATATACCCCAACCATGGACTTACACACGTTAAGTGGGTGCATTGTTCAGTGTGTGAATTACACTTCAGTAACACTCTTTTTTGTTTGTTTGTTTGTTTTTGGTTTTTCGAGGTAGGGTCTTGCTCTAGTCCAGGCTGACCTGGAATTCACTATGTAGTCTCAGGCTGGCCTTGAACTCATTGGTGATCCTCCTACCTCTGCCTCCCGAGTGCTGGGATTAAAGGCGTGCGCCATCACGCCCGGCTCAGTAACACTCTTATTTCAAGAAGAAGCCAAAGAAAGAAAGAAATCTAAAGACTCACAATAGAGGGGGCCACACCCCAAGGTGGCCGTCCTGTCCTGCCTTCCCTGCAGGCCTGTCGCTGACTGCACCCCCTCAGGACAGCCACATCTCCCCAGTCTACCAGGGTGGACGTTCCCCAGGCACAAGGCAGCTGCCTTCTCCTTGGAAGCCTGAGCACAGACCGTCTTGACCACAGCCACAAACAAGCCCATAGGCTGTGAGCAGTGTCCACTGCCTGGGCCTGCCCTGTGCTCCTTCCTTATCCCCCAGCCTCAGCCTCCTCTCATGCCTCATCACCCCATCTCTGCTCTCCACTTGTAGTCATCTCTTCTGAGTAGCTAGGTACTATTGCTGACCTTGTTTTGCAAAGGAAGAGACAGACAGGGTTGTGCCCAAGGTCAGTGTCATCGTCAAGCCACACGCCGCTGGGATGAATCTCCAAACCACACGATTTGGGGAGGAAAATATTTATTGAACAGATCTAGGGGAAGCAAGCAGAGACAGAGACAGAAGCCCAGCACCAGCAACAAGCAAGCACACTGTAACACACTGTGATTCACAAAATGCAGATCTCCAGACCAGGGTTCTGGCTCTTCTTATTCATATCTATCCTTAGCATTTTACATCCAAATTAGAAAGGGTCAGTCCCCAGGAGGCTAGGCCAAAGTGGTACTTCCTCTAGCCAGAAGCCTGGAGACAATAATTTTAATAAATCCTTAATTCTTTTGGGGGACATTATTCAAACTACCACAGTCATTGAGGTACAGCAGGCAGAGCGGCCCCAGAGGTTTCTTTGTTCCATCCAGCTGTCCTGTGAGAAGAGAATCTTCCAAGTAGAGCTGCAAGCCCTGGAAAAGCCTTTGCCACGCTGGATTCTGCGATCATCCAAGACTTTATCCTTGGCTTAGGGTTCTCCGTAGAGAGACTTCCTTCTTCCCA
>PVHP010021237.1:0-13032 GCA_004024765.1 Zapus hudsonius
TGTGTGTGTGTGTGTGTGTTCATAAACCATTCACCTGGTTCTGGCAGGTGTGTCTATGACCCCAAAGAATGCTAAGAACCACCAGATAGGCCTTTTCTGATTCTGAAGTGACATAATTCTGATTTTTCTAGAGTTTGGCCTTGCTTATTAGAGAATAGCAGAGGCCATTCTGATTCTCAAGGACTAAGAGCTTACTCTGAAGCTGAGCACAGCAGTACATTCTAGTGCCTTTATAGCTCTCCCTCCTGCTGGGAGCAGCATGCACTCTGCAGTGCCTGCCCTGGATGCCTGGCTGGCCAGCTCCTTGGGAGCAGAGCCCCTCCTTCCCAGGTGTCTGGAGACAGGACCCTGATCATCCTTGCTGGCTTGGCAGTGAGGAGTCACCTCATTCCCTGAGGAGCAGAAAGGCTGCTCTAACTGTGGAATGAGGAAAGCTACTTGTACCTTGTATATTGCAAATGAGGGCAATATCTTTTTGAATTGATTTATTGTCTTTGAAATTTTTTTGCTCTTGATTTCCTTAGTAGTCTTGTTTCTTTCTGTCTCCCCCACATTCCTTGGGCCCAGAATAAGTCATGGTTTCTGGAATGCCAGGGTGCATCCCAAAGAGCTCTTGGTCCCCAGGCACTCTTATTCCTTGAAGAACCAATGTCATGAAATAAATCTTTTGAGTGCCAGTCACAATCAAGAGTTAATAAAGATCTGCCGGGCGTGGTGGCGCATGCCTTTAATCCCAGCACTCGGGAGGCAGAGGTAGGAAGATTGCCGTGAGTTCAAGGCCAGCCTGAGACTACATAGTGAATTCCAGGTCAGCCTGGGCTAGAGCGAGACCCTACCTGGGAGGGGGGAGTTAATAAGATCTGATTTTTGTACTCCCTGTCCCATTCTGTTTCCTGTACTTACTGCAGCCCATCCTTCAAGTTTAGAGCCATCAAACAAGCTAATGTTCACAATTCATTATCTTTTCATTTCTAATTTTCTCTTTTGCCCCTGAAAGCAATTAAATGAGGAATTAGACCTTGCTGAATCTGAAGTTGGTATTCAAGGTGACTGGGAGGAAGAACCTGAGCACTTGACTGGCTCTCTTTGTTTGCTGTAGCGCATTCCATCCCACTGGTGGGGGGGGGGGCTAAGTCAGGTGACTTCCCTCTGCCTGGCAAGAGTGGGAGGAGGAGGTGCAAGGTTGATTGCTTCACACAACACCTCTTGGGCAAACTTATTTTGAAGTGGGGGTGGGGATGTGCAGGGGAATCAGTGTTACCCTTGATCAAAAGCTGCTTTGGCATCTTGATTCAGAAATTAGTAAGCTCTCTAAGTGGGAGAGAAGCCTAAGACAATAGGTGAGCTGGTTTCCTGAGGGCACCACGTGGAGAGAGGACAGTGGGGGGCTGATTGTACTAAAGTGGTCACAACACTGGTCCTGATGAACTGACTGAGATGGAGGCTCCCCCATCCAGGTCCAGCCCTTTGTTTTGGCCTTAGTTCTTCACCACCCCTACTCCCAAGAGAAAGCCTACTGGCCCACTTGGAAAGTCTCTTGAAACTGTCTTCCCTTCCCATCCAAGCTCCCATGTGGTCAGGCCTCCATCACTCCCAACCTGAACAACACTAAAGCCTGCATGCCAGCCCTTGCCTGCCACTCTGCCCCTCATTCTTCACACAGCTGCCACACACTCCCGTGGGAGAAGAGAGAGCTGTGATGTTTGGGAACCTGAAGGTGGGTTTACAAACACGCAAGCCTCAACTCAGAAGTACCAGTGAAAATCAGAGCTGCCCGAAGGTAACTTGGCTCTCTTCAGAGGTGGTGACTCCCCAGCCTGCTTTGGGGTGGTTTGAGGTGCCTGCCTTCTACAAGGAGATGGCGAGCACTGTGTCCAGGGGCAGGCCTCTACTTCTATAGGCCCGTCTGGCTGGTGGCTTCATGCCTCAGAGGCCATTGTGGTTTGGAATACAGGCAAACCTGGCCGCTCCATGAGTGTGCATGACATTCCTTTCCTGTGCATTATAGCTGGGTTTTCCCCACTCTCCTGTTTGCTTTTCCTGGCTCCAAAAAATGACCAAGCCTCTGTTTGCTTTTTTAATTTGTCATATTAAATATAGCCTTTGTGGCAGGCTTTTACATCCAGGCTGTAAACTCTGGAAATGGAAATTGATCAGTAGGTGGTTGATATAACTGAGGCTATAAATGCTAAGAATGGAAATGCCATTCCAGTTTAATGCTTTTATCTAGCGAATGTGCCTTGTTAGGAGGGGGGCATAAATCTTGGAACTTGGGGGAGGGGTGGGGTGGGATAACCTTGCTACTTATTACCACCAGGTGTCACTGTTAACTGGAGATTTTTTTAAAATCTCCCTCAAAGTCCATCTAGTAACTTTAATGAGTAGATCATATTTGAGATATGGATGCTATAAATAAGGTAGTGTGCCTAAGAGCAACCACTAGGTTACCAATAGTGGTCAGATCAACGCCTCCCCCAATAGAGCCTAATACAGAGGCTAACTTCAATTCCCAGGTGCCCCAGAAGCCTCCAGGATATCTCCCAGCATGCAGTTCTGTGCCTTCCTAACCAGGAAACTTTTCCCTTTCATTCATGAAAGGAATTTCAGATGAGAGCATACCCTCCGACACACTAATTTCTGTTTTCCCTTGAAACCAGTTCATGCACTAAGCCTGATTCCACATCCTTCCTTGGGCCAGCCTCATTCTAGCCTCTGAGGCTTCCCGATGGGACTTCAGTGAGATCTTGTATGATACACTGAGACTTCACCCTGGGCCAAAGCAAGCCAAACTAGGCACTGTCTATTGTTACAAGCAGAGAGTCAGTGCCCAAGGAATCTCTTGGTAGAAGAGCAAAGTTCCTAGACTGTTTGGTCTCTACAACCCCTGCTCCCACCTGCCAATCCCAGAACCCAGCTCGGAATGCAGGTTGCCATCAGGTAGCTACCAGCTGGCCACACAGGTCCTGATGCCATTAATGCTTAGTCCTTGTGCATGTGGAGGGGCAGGACAGTGCCCATGCAGCTTCCTCCGCCTGGTCATCATGTGAGCACAAATGGCACCCATCATGGAGTTGGACAGACCTAGCTTCAGGTCTATGATATGTGACCTTCGTTTCCTTGTACTTCATTTCCTCCCTCTGTGTGGGGATGGTGACAACACCCTGCTCCAGACAGTGTCTTTGTGAGAATGAGTTGCTTTCATGTGGTCAGGACTAAGATTGCTGGGAAGAGCCCGTGTGCCAGGACTGTTCTAGGAAATGAACGTGAAGGAAGGCAGGAGTCCTCTGTCCGAGCCCTGCTTTCCTTCCAAAGACGCACTTATGTATGCCATGCACATATAAATTTATCAAATATGTGACATGTTACGTACATATCACACACATATACAAACTTGGTTGCCATGGTGTTTTTTTGTTTTGTTTTTGTTTTTGTTTTTGTTTTTCGAGGTAGGGTCTCACTCTAGCTCAGGCTGACCTGGAATTCACAGGAGTCTCAGGCTGGCCTTGAACTCACAGCGATTCTTCTACCTCTGCCTCCCAAGTGCTGGGATTAAGGGCGTGCGCCACCACGCTGGGCGGGCTATGTTTCTTATAAGTTGCTCACCCTTACTGAAATGTGAACAGGGACTTTCATCTCAAAAGGGGTCTTTTTTGAGTTAATTGGGGCACAGACTGGCACAGGCTCCTTCATTTCATCCCCGCCAGAGCCCAACTCCTCTCTTCGCCACACACAGGCCTGTTCTGTTTGAACAGATCAGGAGCCACAGAGGTGATCTGCTAGTTCAGCTGAGCTTGAAATGAGAGCTCATTCCCTTTGGTGGTGTGGGCAGCTCATTGGAGGTTGGGCTGCAAAGCTGTTCCCCCTCCAGTCACACCCACATGGAAATGAGGGCACTCGTAGTATTTTCCCTTTTGACACTTGATTTATAGTTGACAAATCCAGACCCAAGTAGTTAACTTTCCTATTATCCATCTTTTGACAGGCATTGCTGCTTTTCTTTTCAAGGCTCATTGTTCTAAAAATACACTCAGATCTGAAGCTGTTCGCTGTGCACATAGAGGCATGATTTCATGGTGTCAGAGATAAGAGACATCTGCCATGCAGATTACAAATAAAGTGCATTGCTGGGCTTTCAGTCTGAAGGCAGCAACCTCTGTACTACTTAAACCAAATGTCATCCTCCTTTCCCGCTCTGTCGTGTCCTGTGATGGCTAGTCTTTGGGGCTTTACTCCCCATGAGGTGTGTGTGCTCCAGTATAAGCAGCTCCCTCTCAGAAACAGGACATCCTTGGTGGCAGAGTCAGCCTGGTGGATTTTAGTTATCAAAGCCTCGGCATACCCACAGGGGATCCATTCTGTCCTTGGAGGTCTGTCATCTGTCCTAAACACCTAAGAGGCTGGAGTGGGTGTGAAAAACTCAATGCCAAGTATAGAAACTAAGGAAATGGCCTCAGTTGGTATGTGTTATTTAAGAGCTTGGCGGGGTGCTAGGGATCAAACCCCAGGTTTGTGTTAGGCATATACTCTACCATAGCCCTTATTTAAAAGACTTTTGGAAGCCAGGCATGGTGGCACACAGCTTTAATCCCAGCACTCGGGAGGCAGAGGTAGGAGGATCACCATGAGTTCAAGGCCACCCTGAGACTACATAGTGAATTCCAGGTTAGTCTGGGCTAGAGTGAGACCCTACCTCGAAAAACCAAAAATAAATAAATAAATAAAAGACTTTTGGGACTGGGGAGATTGCTTTCCATGCAAGCATGAGGATGGGTTCAGATCCCCAGACTCACAAAGAAGGGTGTGGCAACAAGAACCCAGAATCCCAGCTCTGGGGAGGCAGATAAGGGGAGAGCCCTAGGACCCACCTGGCTAGTTAGTTTGGCTGAATTGATGTACTCTAGGGTCAGTGTGAGTATCTCAAAAAAATTAGGTGAAGGGGCTGCAAAGATGGTTCAGTAGTTAAAGGCACCAGTTTGCCAAGTTACCTTGGTCCTGTTCAGTTCCCAAGCAACCCACATAAGCCAGATACAGAAAGTGACACAAGCATCTGGCATTTATTTGCAGCAGCAAGAGGCCCTGGCATTCCCATAGACATACATACACATGCGTACAAATAGTAATGCTTTTGATATGAACAGTTGAGGAAGATGCCTGATGTCTACTTCCGGCCTCTGGCACATGAACACATACACTCACATGTATACACAAAAAGAATTTTATTGGATCTCTTATTGTGAACCAAGTACTGTGTTGAGAATTGAAGACCTCAGAGATGCACATCACATTAGAGTTGGCCTAACAATGGCCGTTCAACACCAGAGTAACTTTGGACAAAACAGTTTACTTGTTTAATCATCTGTAAGACTAAAGTAAGCTTATCTAGTATTTTCCATCTACTGTAGTTATTGCAAAATTCAGTAAAATCATATTTATTAATTTTTAGCACAAAATAACATCACAAAATAAAAATGGCAATCAATCATTATTTAAATTTACCCTGAATTCTAAAAATGACTTGGGCGGCTTATAAGTTAAATGTGTGTGTGTAACAAGAAAAACAGGAAATAAGAGATATTTAAATTATTTATTTATTTATTTATTTATTTATTTATTTATGAGTAGACAAAAAGAGATGTGTATCTGGCTTTATGTGGCTACTGGAGAATTGAACCTGGGCTGGCAGGTTTTGTAAGCAAATACCTTTAACCACTGAGCCATCCCGCCAGCCTGAGGTTTTTTGTTTTTTGTTTTTTTGGTTGTTTGTTTGTTTGTTTGTTTGTTTTTTGAGGCAGGGTCTCACTGTAGTTCAGGCAAACCTGGAACTTACTCAATAGCCCAGACTGGCCTCAAACTCATGGTGATCCTCCTACCTCAGCCTCCCAAGTACTAGGATTAAAGGCATGTACCATGCCCAGCCCTGATATATATATATATATATATATATATATATATATATATATATTTTGTTTTTGTTTTTTTGTTTTTGTTTTTGTTTTTTCGAGGTAGGGTCTCACTCTAGTCCAGGCTGACCTGGAATTCACTATGTAGTCTCAGGGTGGCCTTGAACTCAAGGCGATCCTCCTACCTCTGCCTTCCGAGTGCTGGGATTAAAGGCGTGCACCACCACGCCCGGCTTCCCTGAGAGATATTTTAAAGGGAGAAATAAGAGAAACCCCAAATGAAGCCAGCATTAAGGTGAAACTATAAAATGCAGAGTTGGAACCTTACAGTGCCTCTACAGACAGCAGAGTGTGACTTGCAATGAAGACTGGAATAAGAGCTTAGCAAGGGAAGGCAAAATAAAGCTTTTCAGAAAGAAGCAGTTTCCCTGAGGAAGTGTCTCTGGGGTCACCCTAGCAGAGCATGGAGTACCATGGGACTAAATCCTCAGCCTCATTACAGTCAGAAGTACATTTCCAGTAGTCGCTTCTTGAGGCGTCATTGGTGGGCGCTGCTGACCTAGTGCTGAAGACAGGTTACCAGAGACAATTCAGGGAGAAGTGGACAGAATAGGTAGACTTCTACCAAAATGTCGTCTTCCTGGGAGAGGCAGGAATCACTGCATGTCACCTCCCAGCGCACAAGCCAGTACAAAGGTCTGAGTCAGTCAGTCACCACTTTGAACTCAATGCCCCACAGCTCTGGCACAAGATGGAGGCTTGGGGCCAGAGGTGGGAGAGCTGGCCAGAATGAAGAAGGGCTGCTTTTGAATCCCCCCAGTGGGACTTAGACACTGCTAGGTTCTGATCTAGATTTGAGTTGTCTGTAACAGATTGGGCCTCGTGGTGCCATTTCCTTTTACACATGCACAGAGCAACAGAGACTTCCACCATGTTTACAGTACTTCGTCTTGTGGTACTTTAGGTGCATGATTAACGTCATCCACTTCTACTGGTGTTTATGCTTTTAAATCCTGGCATCGTTGCATTTAAATATTTTTAATCCGGGTCTCTGAGTATGCATGTTGAACCTAGATCGATAGATGAATAGCCTTGTACAGGTAAATATAGTTAAGTCTAACGAGTACATATAGCTGCAAAGGTAATTGGTAGTATTTATTTGGAGAGTAAATCGTTGCTTCCAGTCATAATCCTCCATTTCCAACATTTAGAAACAAAAAAAACGACCTCTGTGCAGAGGAAGATAGCTAAATTGAATAGCAAGAAAGGACAGGCTTGAAATACTGGTTAACCAATGAACCGAGGCCCATTAGAGTAAATTACCGAGCATGGAAAGCAAGCCCCACTGCTCACTGGCTAGGACACATCCACACCCCAAGCATCCATTTGTTTAAGAGGCAGCACACAGCCTCATTGGCAGCACCACATGCATGGAGCAATGGCAGAAGACATGGCCAGAGAATAGAGGGCTGTGGAAGCTGTTCTGCCAGAGAGAGAACGACAGGAGAGCTGAAATACCTCTGTGTGCATGCCTGCTTTCCAATGAGTGAGTTTATTTTCTGATCACATTTAGTCATGCCTGTATAGAGATAGTGTGTATCATGTTCCTAAGGAGACCTCCCAGGATAACAGTCCTAAATAAATAAATAAACACAGATCACAAAGCCACAAGTTCTTTACCCACTGGCATTTACCCTGACAGCTCATGAGAGCATTTTATAAATCCAGAAAGAGACAAGGAACAGCAGATCCCTCAAGCAAGTAATTGACAGAGAAAGAATAGCCTGTCACCCGGGAGAGCTGAGAGCCCTGCATTTCAGTTACAGTTTATTTAGCTTTGCTGGGCCCCAATTGGCTGGTGGTTTTCTAGAGTTCCCTTTGAGCAGATGTTGTCTAGACAGAGATGGTGAGAACACATTCTGATGTCTGCTGCTGCAGCAGGGAGTCCCTTGGGATTTTGTCATATTGGGGAAGAAAGCAGGGTCCTGCTCTCAAGCTGAGAACTGTATGTAGCCTATGGGAGCTGGCCTTAGAACTGACCTCCCCTCCCCTTATCATGGGCCAGGCACCCTCCTCAGATTCCTGCCTCCACCCATAGAGGTCCTCTAAGATGGCCTCACCATGCCATACTGTACTGTGATTGTCTGCCTTCCCAGCTGATGGGACTCTGAGACCACAGCCTTTGTCATCTGAAGACTGGACTAAGTGCTAGAAATATCTGATGAGCCACAAAGGTGAGACCCTGTCTAGCTAGATTCCAACACTTCCTTCCTGCCCAGGCATCCCAGCAGGCTTCCTGGGAGAAGGAATGAGCTGCTTTGTTGGTTTGGTGTCTGGACTTTATTAGGTGCTTACTGATACCCAGCAACTGTGGATAGTGCTGAAGTGCAGGGAAATGGCTGCCTGCAAGAAGTGAAATTCAATAAAACCGCATTTTAAGTGAAAAATCAGTATAAACACCAGGCTTCTTTGCCATGGAAACAGAGGTTGCTTAGAAACTGCCTAACAGCGAGTTCTAAATTTTTTAAAGTCAAGTTATCATTTAAGCTACACGGCCCTACAGGTTATTGAGAGATAATCACTCGCCTCAGGACACGCAGAGGCATGAGGCACAGCTGAGTGCCTCCCGTGCTCTGGGGACCAGGTAATCTCTTGATAACTGTGCTCCCTGGAGCCACCGATTTTGGGCCTGGGGGAAGGAGAAAGATTTTCATTCAGGAGTTAAATAGTGTACATATATTTTTTTTAAAGTGTTTCTCTTTGGGTTTGAAAAGAGATGGGCTAGCCACTTGGCATGTTCACCAGCTGTCTCTGCTGCATCTGGAGACGTATCGAGAACATTTTCCAGGCAGTTACCCCAGGCTCTTCCAAGCAGAGGGCCTGCCTTTGCCTTCTGGCTTTTGGTTATGCAGAAAGAGCCTTCCAGCTCAGGCTTCCTTTCTGCCAGACCTTCCAGCTCAGGCTGGGCAGTAAGTGGCCCCAGAGCAAAGATGGCCCCAAAGTTGGGAACAAAGCCTGACCACCTAAATTCTCAGACCTGACCTCCTAGACCTCAGGCTCAGCTCCTAGGGGTGAAGCCAACTAGGGCCCAGGTTCCGAATCTCTGTGTGTGTAGGGTTCAGCAGGCCACGTGCTTCCCACCCAGCCAGAGTGTAGCAGCGCCAACCAGCCATCTGCTTACATGGCACCAGGCTCGCTCCCCACCTCAGGCATGTGGAGAACAAAGTATACTGCATTCATCTGTCTCTCCTTGAAATAACAGGCACGATTAGAACCCCATTGGCTGAAAACTGGGACCCCCACCAAGGCACTGTGGAGGAGTTATGAGTGAGACAAAAGACAAATGTTTTGCCCTTTTCAGAGTGTCTGAGAATTATCCATGGCAGACAGTGTTGCTAGAGTTAGTAGTGATAATTATTCCTTAGATGCAAGGGTGTGTGCGCGAGTATACACACAGAGCCCACCCCTCCCCCAGCAGTGTTTTCATTATACACCTAAAGAGCCTCCCTGCACCTCTCCTCTTTAGAACCTCAGAACAAGCCTGTGAGGAGGGCAGGCTGCCTGGGATCGTCCTGAGAGAAAGCAGGAGCAGCTTGAGGAGGCAGAGTGATTTGCTTGCAGCCAGAGGCAGGAGAAGGAACGCTTTGCTCCTCCGTCACGAGGTGTCTATCTTTTAACAGCAAAGCACCAAAATTATTCTTCCAGGAGTTTGGCTGTTGCTTAATGAAAGGTTAACTTAGCACACTTTTTTTTCTTGGCTTCCCTATTAGCATTTTATTTGCAGACCATAGAGGGTAGATATAGCATCCCCACTTAGCGTAGTAAAAAGGTCTCAGAAAATGAAGATTGCCAGGCTGTGTGCCATACACAGCAGAGCAGAGCCATGGCTAAGTGGGGCCACGGTGCCCCTTTGCCAACTGTGGCCCAGATAATAATATTCCTTGAAGGAAGAACATCATGCTGTAGCTTGAGAAATTTTTCCAGTTTTTGAAGGAGAAAAAAAAAAAAAACCAAATGAAATAATTTGCATTCTAACAGTCTTTGGCACCAAGGGAAAACTGTCAACTGTATCACGTGTAAATAGAAACCTGCTTCCCATTTTTGGTGTTTTTTTTTTATCATTTCCCTTGCCACTCTAATTATCAAAGATATTTTTGTTTTTAAACAAAAATTGTCTCCCACGCAGGCCCCATCTCCTTCTGCAGTGAAGTGGAAACGATGAATTAAAATATTCTAATCACTTCTCCAGCAACCACTGTGTAGGTTATAAACACAAGATTATGCTAAGCTAAGAAAACTTAAAACTGTTTAGGGCACAGAGCCGGCCAAGTACATCTTCGAAGTTGCCCCTCCCCCCCTCACCTAGCATGTCTGTGAAGCCCAAGGAAGAAGCAAAACTGGCTTCACAAAGGTGAGACCAAATCCCTGAGGGCATAGGCTTTTCAGATTAACGAAATTAAAAACCAAAAATTGAGTTTTACTTGGCAATCATTTAATTTCCATTTGACACTCAAAAGTATGCTGGAGGCCCCTGGGAATAATTGGCAAGAATAACATTTGATTCATCAAATAGATACTGTCTCCAGTTGTTCCTCAGTCTCCAGGGGGATATTGGTTCCAGGGCCCCCACAGACACCAAGCCCCTGAATGAGAAAGCCTGTACACATCCTCTCACACTCTCAATCATGTCTAGAGGACTTAAAACACCTAGTGCTAGGTAAATGGTGTTTGTTATACTGCTTTATATGTATTTGGTACAATGCAGTTTTTTGTCTTTCTTCCAAATTATTTTCGGTTCATTGCTAACTGAATCCACAGTTTGATACTCAGTGATGCAGAGGGCTGATGGTAATTTTTAGCTGGTAAATAAAGATCACAAAGGAACAAAGAGGAACAAAGTATAATGGCATATATGTATGAAAACATCATAATGAAGCCCATTGCTTTGTGTGCTAACTTGAAGAATGAATTAAAAGAATAGACTCGGTAGGGCTGATCCGATTTCAGCCTATGCCAAAAAGCAGTTGTGCGATTTCCCGAAGCCACATAGTTGTGACAGCATGGTGGCGTGAACCTGTTCTTGCTGCTCCTGTTCCTTCCATGATGCTAAATACTTTCCTCGCCCAGATCCTTTCACAGGATGCAGAGTCCAGGAAGGGGTGTCCTCTGAAGTCATCAGATTCTTCATGAAAAGGAGCCTATTAAGTCAACAAGAACTCACTGGCTTCTACCATGATCCCTGCCTTCAGGGAGCTTATAACATGAGAAAGGAGCTGATTGCAGGCAGGCACGAAGGCTGTGCAGGAAGGGTATCCTGAGAGAGAAAGAAGGGAACTCTCTTGCAAGGGTGCCAGCACAGAGGGCTTTAGTCTTCCTGGGGGTGGACAGCCAGACTCCTGAATCACTACTGTGGTGCTATCAGTGGACAGGGAGACTGTCCACTGTGCTGGCCCATAGCACATGATTGGCGGTTTAGTAATAGGAGTTGAGTAGGTAGGAGACAAGGTCTCAGGTCAAAATGAAGAACTTCAAGCCGGGCATGGTGGCGCATGCCTTTAATCCCAGCACTCAGGAGGCAGAGGTAGGAGGATTACCGTGAGTTCAAGGCCACCCTGAGACTACATAGTGAATTCCAGGTCAGCCTGGGCTAGAATGAGACCCTACCTCAAAAAACAAAACAAAAAAAAAAAAAAGATGAAGAATTTCATTCTTGGTAAAGTCCAAGAATGGTAGCAGGTAGCTGGCGCTGCCCTAGGAGACTAGAGGAGCCCTGGACCAGTTTGTGAAGAGCACTTGTTCTGTTGTATCTGAGTTCTGAACTAACAGCCCTTTTCTGGGAGTCTTGCACTTGTACCCAGGCCTCCAAGCAGCCATGGCTCTTTGTTGACAGCAAGGGTCCAACTGGGGCTCCATGAGAACCTAGAAGTAAAGAACCTGGGGGCTTGTCCCCAAGCAAGACAGAAGCCCAGCTCTGGGGCTGGTTCAGTTGCACATGCTTCCCCTGGCATCCCGTGCCAACACCCCACCCCCACTTGGGAGCCAAGCAGAGCCTCTGATGAAGATTGTGGCCTATCATTTTTCTTTTCAGAGACTCCAGCCTTTGCCAAGAGCTTGTTTGATGTCAATATTGTTCTATCAGACTAATTACTGCTCTGCCCCATGTCAGTGGATCTGAAGCTGTCTGCTTCTCTTTCTGTTGGGCTGTGGGACTGTCCTAATGGTCCTGTCTTAGGAACTAAAGTGGGTTCCTTCTGTTGTTTGAAGTGATTTGATATCATGATCATTTTCTTCCCAGAGTCCAGTCAGCAGCTTCTCAGAGAGCAGCAATCCTGATCTCTTCTTTCCCTCCCACATCACTCACTCTGTCCTCTCTCCACAGTGTCTTCCTCCACATGATGAAAGTAGACCCTGATGCCACCTGGTTCCTGCTGAACGAGCTCTATTGCCCCCTGGAGTTCACACCTCCCCACCCCAGCCTTCACCCAGTGCAGCTGCGGGGGGCTACTGCTCAGCAGAACCCCTACACGGCCAACGTGCTCCTCCTGCTCCAGCAGCTGCAGTGACCCCCTCAGCGGGCCACCTGTCTCCCCTGCCAGCCAGAAGTTGGGCTGGCCCACCCTGCTGGAGGCGGTGACGGCAGTACCAGCACCGAGAAGCCTGCGAAGGTGGATTAGACAGCCGATCGATGTATAAATTGATCGATCACACAACTGCTTAGAAATTGGATTGAAGGAAAGTAGCTGACTGTTATTTATATTTCACTCCTTGTGATTTCAAATGGCATTGTCTGGCGTCTCTAAGGGTTTAACTCCTTAGCTCACCATCTGCCTCACAGGTCCCCACACACAGCAGCTTAAAGCCACATGCATGCACTGGTTTTGTCCCGAAGTGTCACACATCTCAGAACACACACACACAGATGGGTCCCTCTGCACACACACACCCTAATCAAATAAGGAGACGGAACCAATTTGTATCTAACCTGTTCTTTGGATGAACATTATGATGGAGTGCTCACTTTGAAGTTTGTTAGTGAAATTGGATGAGTGTTTTAAGTGAGTTTCTATTCTTAAGTAGGAAATACAGAAGCATGGTATAAAATCCAAGCAATACAAAAGAGGAAATGAGGGCT
>PVHP010021237.1:13132-29746 GCA_004024765.1 Zapus hudsonius
GAATGAATAAAATATTAAAAAAAAAAAAAAGAGGAAATGATTTAAAAGTCAGCCTCTCCTACCCATTTCCAAGCCACCTGTTTCCCTCCTCAAAGGCAACCCCTCAGAGCAGGAGAGATGGCTTGGGGATTAGAGGTGCTTGCTTGCAAAGCTTGAGGACCTGGGCTCAATTCCCTAGTACCTACAAAAAGCCAGATGCACTAAGTGCTACATGCCTCTGAAGAGCAAACACTTAGCATTTTTTTGGATACCTTTTAACTAGTAGATGTATTTCTTCATGTTTGGATGAAATTAGGGTTTTGTTTGATTGTGTCTGTTTTTGAGTCAAGGTCATTCTCTACAGCCCTGGCTGGCCCACCACTCACTGTGTAGCCCAGGCTGCTTTCAAATTCATGTCAATCCCATCTTCATCTCCTGGGTGCTAGCATTATAGACATGAACCACCAAACCTCACTTAATTCTTAATTTTTTACTATAATTAATAGCATAAAGCATGTAGGGCTGGAGAGATGGCTCAGAGGTTAAGGCACTTGCCTCTAGTGCCTAAGGCCCCCGGTTCAATTCCCCAGGACCCACATAAACCAGACCCACAAGGTGGTGGCCCTGGTGTTGTCTCTGTCCCTGTCTCTGTCTCTCTCTCTGCTTAAAAAATGAATAAATAAAATACTTTAAAAAAAAAAAAAGAGGCCCATGAAAAGGACTGAGATGTAGCTGAGTGGTAGAGCACTTGCCTGCAAGGCCCTGGGTTTGATCTCTGCACTGTACACCAAAAAGCCCATGTACCCATGAGCCACAGTCATGGTTATCTGGTCAGTCTTGCTTCATGCACAGCCCTGTCCACTTATCTGCCCCACCAACCTCTGGGGTTATCTTCAAGCAAATCCCAGATGTCCTACACAGGCTTAAGTGCATAACCACAATTCCATTGTCACATCTAAAATAACAGTGACACTGGCAATGGTCATCCCTACACTTTGAGGAGAGTCACTGTAAGTTCAAAGCCAGTCTGGGCTACAGAATGAGTCCTAAGTCAGCCTGGACAAGAGTGGGACTTTGTCTCACAACAAACAATCAAAAAACAACAGTTAACAATGACCCTTTAATATTATCAAATATTCAGTGACTTTGTTTCCCAGCATATTTGAGTCAGAATCACAAAGCTATGTATATTGCAGGTATCGATGTATCCCTTAATAAATCTCTGGGGTTTTTTGCATGTGTGTGCATCCATGTGTGGGGTATGCATCCGTGTATGTGTGTATGTGGTGTGTAGCTATGTGTGTATGTATGTTTATGTGTATGTGGTGTGTATACATGTGTGTATATGCATATGTGTGTATGGTATGCAGCCATGCATGTATGTGTGTGGAGGCCAGAGGTCACTTTCCACCTTTATTGAGACAGGGTCTCTCACTTGAGCCCAGAGCTCACCAATTCATCTAGTCTAGCTTGTTTTGGGGATCCACCTGTCTCTGCCTCCTGAGCACTGAGATTGCAGGCACGTACCACCACATCCGACATTTACATGGTGCTAGGGATCTGAAATTAGGTCTTCAAGCTTGCATGACAAGGACTTTACCAAGTGAGCATCTCCCTAGAGCCCATGAATCTATTAATTTATAGATGCCCTGCACTCTCTTTCCTCTCATTGGAAGGTTTTCCGTGAGAAAACAAGGCTACTTACCCACATCATTTCCACCACCTGGATTTCCTGATTGCATCACTGCCGGGGTCATCTCACAGGCTCTTCTTGTCACCAGAATTTCCTGTAAATTGGTAAGCAGAGCAGGAGCCTTAAGTTGGTCTTGGTTTTTTTTTTTTTTTTTTTTTTTGGTTTTGTGTCTTGCACCTAGCCATCCCCCGTAGTTGAAGTCACTAGCTTCTGTCAGGAAGTACATCACATCTGTGGCTCTTCTCGGGTATTAGCAGCCATGGGTGGACTTGGCTATCTGCACATACACACTAGAGCTTGCTGGATGCTGCTGTTCTATTCTCTGCCAGCTTGCCTGTGTTCAGAGTATTTGGAGCCTTCCTTCCTGAAGCAGCTACCATTCATATAGAAGAGACAGACTAAATACTTGATTTCTTGCTAGCTACGAACCGAACAGGTTGTATAAATTCATGTACACAGCGCTGCATGCACTTGGGCCCAAGTGATTACTGCTCCCTCAACAGATGCACGGGGAGCAGCAACCAGGTAACCCTTGCAATGATGTGGACAGTCTTTAAGCTCTAGGGCCACATTGCAGTAGGCCTACAGCCAGTGACACTGATTGCTAGGATCTGCTCTGCTGGGCTGAGCTGTTCAGCTTGCTCAGATGTCCCTAGCCACAGCCTTGGCCCTGGTCTGCCTCTGCAGCTGGATCCTCCAGAGGCTTCTCTGGCTTCAGCCCCAGCTAGAAGAGTAGCGAGATTGGGCCAGAGGGAAATCTCTGAATCCTCTCCATTCTGATGAACTCTGGAGACTCAAAAACTATCCCAGCCAGGCATGGTGGCACACACCTTTAATCCCTGCACTTGGGAGGCAGAGGTAGGAGGATCACTGTGAGTTTGAAGCAAGCCTGGGACTAGAGTGAGTTCCAGGTCAGCCTAAGCTAGAGTGAGACCCTGCCTAAAAAAATAGGGGCTGGAGAGATGGCTCAGCGGTTAAGGCACTTGCCTGCAGTGCCTAAGGCCCCGGGTTCAATTCCCCAGGACCCACATAAGTCAGACACACAAGGTGGTGGCCCTGATGCTCTCTCACCCTCTATCTCTGCTTGAAATGAATAAATAAAATATTTTAAAAAAATAATAAATAAATAAACTGTCCCTACCTCTCCCCTATCACCTAGGAGGGCACTGTATCCTCCAAAGCTGCCAACTCAAGTGCTCTGAATCCAATTAGCTGACCTCACAGGATTCTGTATGTCTTCTGAGACTTCACCTGTAACCCTCCTCCAAGGGACCCCAGCGTAGGCTAAGTACCTGTGCAGGCACACGTTATCATTTAGCTCTCCTCTGCTTTGAGAGTTCTGGGATGATTTCCTTTGGGAAGGGAAGAAAAGAGTCCTCTAATTGAGGGGATGGTGAAAAGATTCATAGCATTGTTCCTGGTTCCACTGGGGACACAAAGAGGCTAATTCAATCTCTAGGCCCTGACAAATGCAAAAACAGGTCAGCAAGGTGAGGTGCCTTGTGGAACATTACACTGCTGATTCCAGTGGCCTGCCATCCCAGGGTGACTGGGTGCGGCAGGCTCACACTCATCCCTGGGAGAGCTCTCCAAGGGACAGTGATAGTAGAAGGCATTGTCACTGTGTTCCAAACTTCCCCCTGCTCCTCAAGAGTTAAGATATGCCAAGCTGCTTTCCGATTCCTGCAGGCAGATTGTTGCACTTGATTAAAAAAAAAACTAATTAGAGTGACTCTTATTATATTCAGGCAGCTTTAATTTTGAACCTGTCCAGCTGCCTCAGAGTAGTTCTTGTTAACACGGGTGTTGCAAAGTGATCCTTCCCCTCACTTCCAACTTGCTGGAGTGATGAAGACCTCTCTGCAGGATGCAGCCACGCCATACTGCTGTGGGTGGACCTAGGTGAAGAATGATGCCAGACCTGGTGTCGCACACCTGCCATCCCCGCGCTCTAGAGATAAAGGTAATGGGACCAGGAGTTTAGGTATTCTTGGTCAGCCTCGGCTACATGAGACACTTCTCAAAAAACTGAAGGGAAGGGCTAGAGAGATGGCCCAGTGGTTAAGGCACTTGCCTCCAGTGCCTAAGGCCCCCGGTTCAATTCCCCAGTATCCACGTAAAACAGACCCACAAGGTGGAAGCCCTGGTGCTCTCTCTATCTCTCTTTCTGTGTATCTCTCTGCTTGAAAAATGAATAAACTTAAAAAAACTGAAGGGAAAAGAATGAATGAATAGGCAGAAGCTGAAAGGCTTTGTTTGGGATGGATATGTGGAAGATTCCAGAAAGTATAGAGCTGGATCTAGGGCATCTCATGAAGATGGCTGGAGGTACCATTTGTGGAAAGAACATGGATGTTTTGGAGCTCATCAGAGCTGGGTGGATTCCTGAATGTGTCCAGTAACTATGACCTTAACTTCATTAGGCAGATCACTCTACTATTGAGATTCATTCTCCCATCTCATGAAATTACTATCGTCCTCCCTCCCCCCTGCCTTTTGGGCAGCTGTGTCAGGAGGAATCCATTCTGGAACATCTATGAAGTGTTATCACCATTCTGGGACTCCAACAATGTCTTTCCTGCCTGTTTTCCAATGCACTGCCCATGGCTTAATTTACGGTGTGCCACATTCTCCTTTGGACAACTTTGGCTGAGGAAGTTGATGGCTAACTCAGCGTGAACCATGCTCCAACTACAGGGACCTACCTGCAGGTTTGGGGCTAGACAAAGGATTGAGCTAATGAGAGCAAATACTAGGACTAGAGTTTGAATTACAGGGAGGAGGCACACATGCCCTGAGGTGTGATAAACTGGAAACACCTGGAGCCACTGCTGGAGGCCATCTTTGACTCTGGAGAAAGGCCAGAGAAAGCAGAAAGTATCCCAACTGAGAAACCTATGCCCGAAGGCACACAGTGCCAACATCCGTGCTCATTCTAATGCCTGTTGGAGTGAAGGGAAGACCCACCCACACTAGTGTGGGCCTAGAGGCCCAGCAGGCTCCACATACCATGGCCTGTCTTTGACCTTTGACTCCAATTCTCTGACATGGCCTAGTCAAAGGCGGCGTTTGGCAGCTTCAGGCAGCTCCAGCTGAAGTCCAGGATCCCTGCTCATCAGCTCAAGCCCAAACCAACTGAACCATTCACAACACGTGGCAGCAAACAGCCTGTGTTGCCTGATTTTTTTTCTCCCAACCTTTTAAAAATATGAAAATCATTTTTAGCTCAAAGATCTCACAAAAATAGGCAGGTGGCTTTTGTTTCCCTAGGGACCATAGTTTGTCTACCCCTGGTATACATATGTCTTCACAGACAAGCCTGGAGGCAGAGGATCTGGTCAGCTCATCTAACCATATGGAGAAGGAGTCAGTGGTTTGGTTTCCTCTCGAAGTGAGGTAGAATAGGGACTAGATTGGAGGGTGAAGATTCCAGAAGCATCAAGATTACCATATGAAGGAAGCCAGTTGGCAGAGGACTGGAAATCCCTATATGAGCTACATGTAACAAAACAGCATATTCTAGAAAAGCTCTGGTCTCCCAGTATGGGAGAAGGCAGATAACATGTAAATAATAAGTAAATGACCTGTAAAGGCTTTTGAGTCTTGGTCCTCTCCGGCTCAGTAGCTCACTTTGATTCTGGGAATGCCTTTCTATTTCTTATCATTAACCATATATCCCTAGTCATTCTTTGTCCTGGGGCCCAAGAACCTGGAAACTTCAGCCTGTGTCTAGACTCAGATCTGGGATTATAACAGAGGGTCGTATTTGGTTACCAGCAAAAGAGATGCTGGGTGAGGAAAGGGGGGTGGTAAACATTCATCACCTTCTATTTGTGGTTCCGCATGTGGCCTGGTTGGGAGACGGGCTCAGAGGTTTCAGGCAAGAGCTGAGGCCACAGTTGCTGAATGGTGATCTGAGGGCCCCAGTCTTAAGGGATCAGCAAGCTGCTTTGGGGCTAAGCAGGTGTCTCTGCAGTTATGAGTGCTTGCTGCTCTTGGGCCAAAGACCACCAAGCTCAAATCCCCAGCACCTATGTAAAAAGCTGGGTTTGGTCACGTACATCTGTAACCCCAGTCCTTAGAGAGGCAGAGACAAAGAAAATTTGCTGGGGGTTGCTGGCAGCAGCTCTGGGTTGAAGGAGAGGCCCTGTGTGAAGGAAAGAAATACAAGGATGAGCGATAAGAGAACACCTATGTTCTCCTCTGGCTCCATACACTCACAGACACACACGCATAGGCACACGCATCTGCACACATGCATATACACACACACAAAAGTAGTCTTGGTTCTTGATTTTCAAGGTTTTGAAAAGGTTGAGTACTGAAATCATTTTAAGAATACTCATCTATGGCAGCACACGGAAGAAATTGAAAGGGGGAGAGACTGGCGAGGAAATTGTGTTTCTGGAAGTCCCAGGATGAGAACATGTACCTCTTCCATCAACCCCAAACTGTTTGACATGCGGTGGTTCATGAGCGACTCGAGGCACATAAATATGTGCTTTAAAGTTTAAAAGTATGAAGTGAGATGAATGGGGCCTCTGATGAGGACTCCTAGGGCTGGGATGGAGGTTGGAGGAGCCCTGGAAATGATTTTCTGTAGCTCCAGCTGTGACGAACAATGAAGGGCCCCTCTCCCTTTGTGTGGCTCGCCCCAGTCCTGTGTGTCAGCTTGATTGGAAGCCAAGTGCCTGGATTGCCTTTCCTCCAGAGTAAGGAATAGAGGCCAAATTTCAGAAAATAATTCTGAGTGATGGGGGACTCTGCCGAAGCGTTGATTGCTTTATAAATGGCATTCTCTTCGCACAGCCCCCGCCCCTACCCCCCCACACTAAAGTTGGGAGGTAGTGGCTTTTCAAATTACGCTTGAAAAGCAGCCTGATTTCCCACAGGAATCATCTCCTAGATTAGGAGCTGTTCTGCCTTTTCCGACAGTTTTACCCAGAACCTGTCTGCAAAGGCTGAGCAGGGAGCTGGGCCCTCTCTTCAAAGCCTTCAGCACCGACCACAGGCTACCTGCTCTCAGAGCAGGAAAGGGTTAAAAAGCATTGATAAATGGCTGCCTCCACCATCCCCTCCCACTTCCCATCCTTAGGTAATTTGCCATTCTTTTTTTTTTTTTTTTTTTTTTTTGCACAACAGCTCCTGGCTCTCAACCTGCTCTCTCAATCAGTACCCTCACGTCCTCAGCTTCCTCCCACACAGGCGGCTCAGAAGTCAGGAAAGCACCTTTTAGAATCCCTGAGGCTGTTTCCAAGGGAAAGATGGGGGTGGGTGGGGTCATGAGGGAAGGGATGGAGAAGAAGCCCGAAGACTCAAGTCTCTTCTTGAAGTAGAAAACCAGGGCTGAGAACAACCTCAGTCACTGGAGTACTGCTTGCATGGGGACTTTCAATCCCCAGAAGCCACGAAAAAATGATGGGCATGGTGGTGCACACTTGTAATCCCAGTGCTGGGGAGGCAGAGACAGGCGGATCCCTGGGGCTTGCTGGCCTATTAGGCTGGTGAGTTTCAGACCAGTGAGAGACCCTGTCTCAAAAAAGGTGGATGGTAGCTGAGGTATGACACTCAAGGATTTCCTCTTGCCTCCACTCTCATGCACACACATAGATGCATACAAAATCACTGCATTCAAAAACACTGCTGGGGGCTGGAGAGATGGCTTAGCGGTTAAGAGTTTGCCTGCAAAGCAGAAGGACCCAAGTTCAATTCCCCAGTGCCCAAGTAAAGCCATATGCATGAGGTGGTGCATGTGTCTGAGTTTGCAGTGGCTGGAGGTCCTGACATGCCCATGTTCTCTCTCTCCTCTCTCTCTCTCTCTCTCTCTCTCTCTCTCTCTCTCTCTCTCTCTCTCTCTCTCTCTCTCTCTCTCATAAATAAATAAAATATTTAAAAAAAAAAAAAACACTGCTGGGGCTGGAGAAATGGCTCAGTGGTTCAGGTGCTTGCCTGCAAAACCCAAAGACCTGGGTTTGATTCCCTAGTACACGTGTAAAGCCAGATACACATTTGGAATTCATTTTCTGGAGACCCTGGAGTGCCTATTCTCTCTGTCTCTCTTCTTTCTATCTGTCTCTGCTTGCGAATAAATGAATGAAATATTTTTTAAAAACACGCTATTGGAATTGATGGTGCGTGCCTATCATGCCTGGCTCTTTTCTTTCTTTCTTTTTTTTAAAAAAATATTTTATTTATTCATTTGAGAGTGAGTGAGAGAGAGAACTCCAAACACATGCACCACTTTGTGTATCTGGTGTTTTACATGGGTACTGGGGAATCAAACTCGGGTCCTTCTGCTTTGCAGGCAAAGGCCTTAACTGCTAAGCCATCTCTCCAGCCCCTCTTCTTTCTTTTTTAAGACAGTGTCTTTGCTAGCCCAGGCTGACTTAGAACTCACTCTGTAGCCCCAGGATGGACTTGAGCTCAGCCTCCTGAGCGCTACAACTAAAGGTGTATACCATCATGTCCAGCTCCAGAAAACTTTTTTTAAAATATTTTATTTAAGCCAGGCGTGGTGGTGCACGCCTTTAATCCCAGCACTCGGGAGGCAGAGGTAGGAGGATCGCTGTGAGTTCAAGGCCACCCTGAGACTACAGAGTGAATTCCAGGTCAGCCTGGGCTAGAGCGAGACCCTACCTCAAAAAACCAAAAAAGAAAAAAATATATATTTTATTTATTCAAGAGAGAGAAGGAAAGAGGCAGATACATAGATAGAATGGGTGCACCAGAGCCTCTAGCCACTGCAAACATGAACCACCCTGTGCATCTGGCTTTACGTGGGTACTGGGGAACCGAACTTGGGTCCTTCTATTTTGCAGGCAAATGCCTTAACCACTGAGCCATCTCTCCAGCCCCCATCAGCAAACTTTTTTTGTTTTTGTTTTTGTTTTTTGTTTTTTCAAGGTAGGGTCTCGCTCTAGTCCAGGCTGACCTGGAATTCACTCTGTAGTCTCAGGGTGGCCTTGAACTCATGGCAATCCTCCTACCTCTGCCTCCCGAGTGCTGGGATTAAAGGCGTGCACCACCACGCCCGGCGCAAACTATTTTTAAAGTGCCTATTTTTTGGTTGTTCTATGATTATGAAAACTTCATGAAACTGTTACCACTTTGGAACATGCTATATGGGATGACCTACATTTGTGTTCTACAGCCATAGTTGCTCATAGGTTTGGTTCCAGAATAAACTATCTCTTACACCTTTTGAGGCGAGAGCTAGGTTTTTGCATGGACATTCCTAACTTACAAAACAATTGCATATGGAATGTCCTGAATGTGCCAGTCATTAGGCTTTGGGCTGTGTGTTAATATCTCAGAGACTGGTAGCAAGAGACAGGAGCTAACCCACCCATGGGAATTAACCATCCGTCTAGAAGATATGGACACAGCCCTTCCAACACAGGAACTCGGCTGAGGAATGTTATGTCTGTGATGCTGTGGGTGGTTTCCTAAAGTAAACAGAAAAAGAGAGAGGGAAAGGCCTTGCTGGACAGTGGCTGAGTAAGTGCCTGATGAGCATGTGTAGTGTCCTGTGCAGCCTGCAGAACAGGGTTGTTCTGTGTATAGCTCCAAGCTTCGGTAGTGAAGAGCAGAGCTGCTGTTCACAGGGCAGGGGGACCCTTGAGCTGTTGTTCACAGGGCAGGAGGACCCTTGCAATTATATATGACAGCTGTCTTTAAGGGTGCTCAGTGGCAACCTCCAGGAAGGGGACAGGATGAGTGATAAGTCACAAAGTGCCCTTTTTAAAAATTTTTTCTAAAAAATATTTTATTTATTCATTTTCAAGCAGAGAGAGAGAGAGAGAGAGAGAGAGAGAGAGAGCACACCAGGGCCACCACCCCGTGGGTCTGGCCTATGTGGGCCCTGGGGAACCAAACCCAGGGCCCCAGGCACTGGAGGCAAGTGCCTTACCCACTGAGCCATCTCTCCAGCCCACAAAGTGCCCTTTATTGGCATTCTTTGTGTGTGTGCATGTTCATGTGTATGAGTGTGGGTGCACATGTGCCATGCCTCATGTGTGGAGGTCAAAGAATACCCTTGGTGTCAGCCTCACTTTCTGCCTTGTTGGAGGCAGGGTCTCTCATTGGTCACCACTTCATCCTCAGGAGTCTCTTGTTTCCACCTCCCTTCTCACCATAGATGTGCTGAGAGTACAGCTCAAGCTAGCAAGTCCAGCTTTAGATAGATACTGGGGATCTGAAATCAGCTCTTCACACTTTGGAAGCAAGTGCTTTATCTACCAGCCCATACTTTCCTTTTCCAAAAATAAAAAAATACATGTGTAATTTTAAAAACCCCTTTGTTGCTAAAAATAGAAGACACTTTTGAGTTTATGGCTCAGTGGCTCTCTCATGCTTGGTACTATTGTGACAGGTTAGGGTGACTGGGACCCCCAAAGGTAACCAGGAGTGCCTTTGGATTTGTGCTTGCAGACAGGCTCCACTCACCTCATGCCTTGACCCACCCCCTTGAGAGGGAGGTGTCTCTTACATGAAATCAAAACTAATCCTGAAACTGATTGGTCAAACATAGACCAACCAGCTATCTCTCTGCCTCGCCTGGCCCAAGGATATAGTCACCTAGAACAGGAAGTTGTTTTCTATGGCTGTTCAGCAGAGAGACATCTGAATCTCCAGGCCTAGGTAAGGCCCCCTCACTACAGCCACCAGAGCTGTGGTGAAGGGGGGGCTGGAGGCTTCTTTCCCACATGAACCTTTTCTCCTCATGATAGGAGCCCCCTTATATCTTTCTTTCTTTCTTTCTTTCTTTCTTTCTTTCTTTCTTTCTTTCTTTCTTTCTTTCTTTCTTTCTTTTTTGTTTGCCTGGCCAGCAGATTTTCTAGATAAAACCTCCCTCATGTGATCTCTCCTCACTAGTGGCTGGAGATCTCTGTAACTTCATTTCTTTTTAAATAAAGCCTCCCACTAGACTTTATCCTCTGGTGGTCTATAATTTTAATTCTCTAATTTTATAGGACAAGAATACAGATACTCTTAGGTTTTAAGGTACATTGGAGTTAGCTGGATACCCCAACCTTCTTGGAACCCCAGCTTTCCTGTTACACTAGGGTTCGCATACCATGTGGGCCCCTCTCTGTGGGCATGCAGCTCACCTTGCAACGTGCCCACAAGAGGCAGGCCACACTTCTGAGGTTTTCCTGACTGCCCAGGCTGATCTCAGGGCTCTACTGCTGACACTGCTCAGCACACTGCCTGTCACACTCTGCCCTGGCCTCCCCTGCGGCTCCACCTGCTCTTTTCCTCACCAAGCCTTTACATTCTGTCCTGCATCTTCAGTACCATGGACAGACACACATGCTGCTCCATCTCATGGTTGGCTCATAGCAGGTGTAGCAATTACCTTCTCATTACTGGGCCAAAACACCCCACCAGAAGCAGCTTATGGAAGGAAAGAGTTTATTTCAACTCACAGTTTCACGAGGCTTTATCAAGATGGGGAAGGCATGGCAGGGTATTATATCTTATCACATGAGCCAAGAGGAAGCAACAAAAGTGAGCCGTTAAAGACGCTTGCTTGCAAAGCCTGACAACCTGAGTTTGAGTCCCCAGTACCCACCTAAATCCAGATGCACGAAGTGGTGCATGTGTCTGGAGTTTGTTTGAGGTGATATGCCCATACTCTCTTTATCTCTCTCTCTCTCTCTCTCTCTCTCTCTCTCTCTCTCTTTCTCTCTGTCTGTCTCAAACAAACAAACAAAAGTATTTTTTTTAAAAAGAGTGACCTAGCTATCACTGGCAAAGAGGGTTGACCTATAAATCCCAAGGCCTACTTCCCAAAAGCGCCACCAACTGGGGATTAAGTATGAGGTTTACAGACAAGCACACAAGACTAAGGGGGACATTTTGTGTTCAAGCCACCACAGTTAGCTTCATACATAGCTGAACTTCTATTGGCCCAAAGGTACTAAGAGTCACAAATGGGCTGGAATCCAAGGCTGCTGATATCTCATGGTCAGTTACATCAGAGTTCAATGGAACAAGATCATAAACCTGCTGGTTGGAAATTTTAATATTTTTGAAGCCCAAAGACAAAAAGATACAAATGCTATCTCCTAGGAGCTCAGTTCAGAGGAGAGCTAGCCAGACAAGTCAGTATGGGAAACGATAGTAAAAGCTGGCAGGGGTGTGTTATGTGAATGCCCATCAGCAGCTCTGGGCAAGAGCTCTGGAGGCAGAAAGTCTAGATTTGAATCCTGACCTGCTGTGTGGCCTTGGATAAGTCTCTTCATCATGCTAAGCCTGGATGAAATGGGACTAAAACCAGAGCACCAATCAGAGGGCCTCTGGACAGACGGAGAAGCAAACAGAGCTCTACAACATTCAGAGTATCACTCCTGGTCTGAAGGAGGAATGAGGGCAACAGGCAGTGACAAGGAAGACAGGGTGAGGCCTTGGGAAGGGAAGCTGGTGTCCTACCCAGGAGATGCCCGAGAAACCCATGAGCATCATTAGTCCAGGGAAGTTGCTCTTTGGGGCTTTTCTCCAGGGCTCTGCTTGGCTCTGGCTTGGAGCCCTGGCTTTGCCAGCTGTGATCCTTGCCAGCAGGGCAACCTCTGACAAGGCAGCCTCCTCTTCTGTGAGATGCAGTTCTCCAGCCACTTAACCCGTACAACTGCGAGGCTGGATTCAACACATGGCAAACCCTGGGTAGTGAGGCTTGGAGTTAGTGTTCAAAGGTAGCTGCTTCTCCAGTTCCCTGGGAGCAGAAGGGTGTGTGAGAGCCAGTAAGGGAAGCCCCGCCTAAGGGCCCTTGGCATGGGAGGCAACCAGGCCAGCCTTGAGAATCAGAGACAAGTTTTTGGAAGTGACTAAGTGTAAGGAGTGAGATAGGAGAGGAAGGTGGAAAACTAAGAGAATGTATGAAGGGAAAGAGACTCCCACCCCAAGTCTCTTACCAGCTTAGAGGCAAAAATTCTAGCACAGCTAAGATTTGCTGTGAAAGTTGCCTATAAAAGACAGTGTTCCAGCAGGGCATGGTGGCGCATGCCTTTAATCCCAGCACTCGGGAGGTAGAGGTAGGAGGATCACCATGAGTTCAAGGCTACCCTGAGACTACATAGTGAATTCCAGGTCAGCCTGGGCTTGAGAGACCCTACCTCAAAAAACCAAAAAAAAAAAAAAAAAAAAAAAGACAGTGTTCCTTTTTGTTTGGTTTGTTGAGGTAGGGTCTCACTCTAGCGCATGCTGACCTGGAATTCACTATGTTCCATAGTCTCAGGCTGACCTCGAACTCACAGTGATCCTCTTACCTCTGCCTCCCCATTGTTGAGATTAAAAGCGTGCACCACCATGCCTGACCAATGTTCAAATAAGAATGTTTCCAATATGGATGAACCAGGCTTAAGGTCTAAGTGTGTGTGACCAACTCTTGTCTTTCCCTTTGCTAGCTATAAACCTGAAAATCTGTAAGATCTCACAAGAACCCCCATTTACAGTAAAAGACATGATATAATCCCCTTGTGAAATCCTTGTGACCCACAGTTTATCCCTCTTACACTTCAGTCCTAGTCAGGAACTACCCTATAATCTCATTCATACAAAAGAGACAAAGAAGAGAGGAAAGTCAGTTCGAACTCTTTGAGATGTAACTTGAAAGCCACCAAAACCATACATATGGCTTCTGCTAAGACACTTAAGCACAACTCTCTCTGAGGAGCCCTTGAGACACTTGATTGTGTTTTGCCTTCTCCCTGAGTGCCTCTCTTTCTGTTAGCCCTCATGCTTAAATCTATTTTAAAATAAAATACAAAATTCTTCCTGGGCTGGAGAGATGGCTCAGTGGTTAAAGGCACTTGCTTGTGTAGCAGAGGAGGGGCTGGTAACAGTGGGGTGAATGCCCCAAGTTTTACTCACTGCACTTCCCCCAGAGTTCATATCTCAGCGTGCCAAAGAATTGGACAAACTTAGATAGCATTTTCTTCATCACACATGTTTATTTATATCAGAGTTAAGTTCAGAGGATTCGGGAGTGGGATTAGGGAAAGTAGCCCATAATTGAAGGAAATGAGAAGTTACCAAGTTCTCTAGCCACCAGTGTGGAGAGAACACATGGGAGAGGTTTTAGCCAAAATCGGTGCTGCTCAGCCAAACAAGCAGAAGAAGGAAAGATATCAGAGGGCTCCCATCAAGAAGAAAAAGATTCATGTGGGAAAGAACCCCAGCCCCTCACCACAGCCATTAGGGGGCCTTACCTAAGGCCTGGAGATTCAGAGGTCCTTCCATGTGAAGAAGAGAAGAGACAGAATTTCCTGTTCCAGTGAGTATTTCCAGGTGAGCAGAGAGGCAGCTGGTTGGTCTATCTTTGACCAATCAGTTTCAGGATTAGGTTTTACCTCTAGTTAGAGACACCTCCTACTAAAGGGGAGGGGGTCAGGCATGAGATGAGTGTAGCCTGCCTGAGAGTACAAGTCAACCTGTCACCTGTCACACTTGCAAAGCCTGATGGCTTGGGTTCAATTCCCCAGTACCCACATAAAGCCAGATGCACACAGTGGTACATGCATCTGGAGTCTGTTTGCAGTGGCTGGAGGCCTTGGCTCATCCATTCATCCTCTCTTCTCTCTCTCTCTCTCTCTCAAATAATTTTTAAAAATCTCTTCTTAAACCAGGCATGGTCGCACACGCCTTTAATCCCAGCACTCCGGAGGCAGAGGTAGGTAAGTTCAAGGCCACCCTGAGACTACATAGTAAATTCCAGGTCAGCCTGGGCTAGAGGGAGATCCTACCTCAAAAAATAAAAAACAAAAAAAAAAATCTCTTCCTAATAATCTCCAACTTCATACTGGTCATCCTGAAATTTTTTTCTGGGGCAAAGTCAAGAATCTGGTTTTACTTGAAATCTCTGAAGAGTCCCTCAGGCTGCTGCTGGCAACAACATAGAGCTGCCTCCTGCCGCCCACTGCCACTGACAGGACCCAAGAGGCCTTGGGTGAGAACTTCTGACATCTTGCTGTGAGCATCCTCTAACCCTAGGCTGCTTGTAGGGAAGCAGAGCCTCCCTGTTAACTAGAACAGAACCCAAGGCAGTGGCCAAAGTACTCGTGGGATCACAAGGTAGTTACACTCTCCAAGGAGACCCACTGCAGGCTGTGTAACTGGGTTCAGGAAGGGAGTTCATTGTCTCATTTTCACGATGACTAACAAGCAAAGAGCAAAGTTTTATTGAAAGTGAAAGGAAAGGAAAGCTCCCCAAGACAGAGAGGGGACACAGAAAAATGGGTGGCCTGAACTGGATGGAGTTTTTAATGTACTGAGAGGGAGTTTGGTCCATTTAAGTTGGGCATCAAGTTGGGATGAGAGTAGTTGGTTAAGTTTAAATGTCTATAGAGGATGTAAACAGATGTTCCCAGAAAGTGAGACATCCGCAGATCAAATGGCTTCCTACAGAAGTGGAACAAAATCTACCTGGGGCTACCTTTTTAATGGAGCCAGACAATTGCCCACCTCTGCGTCTACCCTAAAATCCTGGTGACATCATCCTTTTTAGAAATGTAAATACAGACCCCCAGCTTCCACCAAGGGCTAAGAATGTCTTCAGATAACATCTGAAGCCCATGACAGAATCTTTTCCTCTTTACTGTTACCCGCCTACAAATATTTCAGCCAATGTATTTGGAAAATGCCTCCGTCCATGTCTTTCTTTTGTTCTATAATTATAAAAAGCCCATGAAGTTGCTAACACATTGGAACAGAGAGTTAGGGGTAACCTAAAATCTGAGTAGCTGGGCTGTGGTCACTCATTTGGCTCCAGAATAAACTACCTCTTATTCCCCTTGAGGTGAGAGCTGTGTCTTTTGCGTCGACAACGACTTTGGTTAGTGGGTCAGGGAAAAGAGTACAGACCCAGAAAAATCATAGTCTAAGGAAAAAGACCCACCAAAAAGTCCCAAAAAGGAGGAAGAACCAGGAAGGAAAGAGAACAGAGGGCTGCTCCCCTTCACCATCTTGCTGAGTCAGATTGAGGTTGGGACTGGAGTTTCCTTCTGGAAACTTGTATTCTTGTATTCTTGGGGGCCTGGGTTCCTAACTAGCTACCTACAAAAGAAGGCTCCTTTGCTCCTAATCCCTCTCACCATCAAGGGCTGTGCAGCACTCTGATCTTCACAGCCAGCTATGAGGTTGAACACTGTGCCCATCTTCCTGAGGCAGAAACAGGCCAGAGAACACAAGTTGGCAGGGTCCTGAGGTCAGGCTTTGGGAGGACCAGGGTCCCAGCCCAGGGTGTTTCCAGTCAGTATCACCTGCTTTACAGACTGTTGGGAAGTCTATGTAAAAAAGGTGCACAGCCTTGAGATTACACTCCAGTGTGGGAGCCAAGACTTCCCCAGAAACGTTTTCACTTACTAATGGGTTTAATGAGTGCAGAACTTCCTGTTTTAAACAAACAAGTCATTAGCATTGACTATAGACTTGGAAATGGTTCCTAATGAATTGCTAATTAGCCTCCTCTTCTTCCTGGGATCCTTGGCTGGTAAATTCCGTCTCTGGCTATTGGGGCTTTAGTCAGACTGAAGTTCATTCATTCCTGCATTAACTCACTATGTGTTACTGAAAAGACATGCAAGATCCCTTCCTCACAGTCTGACTGTGATGGAGAAGACAGCATGGTCTATTGAAGGAAAATAGGAGAAAGCTAACTTCTCCTAGCAGTTTCAGTTAGGAATTGGGGCCCTGAGGGAACCAGGAGATGCCACCCCACCTGCCCCCTCACCCTGGCACAAGGATGGAACTCATGTCTGATCAAAACTGATCCACAGCGCCCTCTGCTGCCCACAGTCTAGCACACTACCTAGATAGATGGCCCAGGTGGGCTGGCCATGGGGGTCCAAATCTACCAACCAATCAGGTCTTCTTGCCCTGTCATACCTGAATCTGACAAAAGAATGCATTTTCTATACCAGAAAGGCTGCAAGGCTGCTATCATC
>PVHP010021238.1:0-29649 GCA_004024765.1 Zapus hudsonius
GATACCATTCCGGACGTTGAAGGGTTTCTCGATGCTGATCGATGCAGTCTGTGGTTTCTTCAGTAACAGGGTTTTGCCTCAGGCCTGGGGAGAGCACTCAAGAGCTTTGACAGAATTCTGTCTTGTTGTTGGAATCTCATGAGTCGCTTTGGTCAACAGCTCAGTGAGGGAAGGAACCAGTGGTTGGAACCAGGGGTTGCCAGCAAGCTTTGCAAGCAAGTACCTTAGCCACTGAGCTGTCCTTCCAGCCCAAAGGTGATTCTTCACACTGCCTCACTTTTACACCATCACACTTGCCAGTTAGCAGGGCACAGGATGCCACCGTTGTCTGCTAACTTGGCTGCAGGGAAAGGACTCTGCTCAGAGGGAAGTTCCAGGAATGGGTAGTGACTGAGCTCCTGTGCCCCGATGTTAGGTTCCCTCATAACTTCATGCAGTCCCATCTGGACATTCTAGAATATTCTCTGGGAAGTGCTGTCCATGTGTTTCCTAGGTGCTGTTCTGCTATCCTGTTCTCACCTGCAAAGCTCTGGCTTTGAATTGCTTCTCACCCGTCCAGAACTTCAGAGTTCCTTACCCTCATCACATGCCATACATTTTACCTAATGTCTAAAACAGTGACAAAGAAACTCATTACCCTAGGGGGTGATCATTTGGGAGGGTCAACCCAAATTTTTGGTGTCCTATGGATAAAAGCATAAAGGACCAGCCTGCTCAGTGTCCTTCCTGACTCCTGGCTCACTCCATGGAAAAAAATTTGAAAACCAAGCCCAGTGGGCACCGCCAGAGAAGGGTAGAGTTCTGAGAACCCATCGCTTGCAGGAATTGTTGAATTGTTGTCTCAGAATGTGTGCGTGAAGAAGAAAGACTGCTTAGGAAGTGTCTTGAGGGGACCCTCCTCAAGGCACTCAGTGGAAGCATCAACATTCCCAGCTCCTTGTCTTGGGTTCCAATTCATGGGAGTCAGAAGCATTAGCCAACCTTGTCTTGTTTCTAGGCTCTGGCACACCCACCCATTCCTCTCTCTCTCTCTCTCTCTCTCTCTCTCTCTCTCTCTCTCTCTCTCTCTCTCCTTGCAAATAAATAAATAGAATTCATTTTTAAAGCTTCTGTGGGAAACAACAGTATTAGACCAAAAGATCCCGGCAGGCCTGGATAATTAGTCTAGAAAATAATTGTTGGGCCGCAGGTGAGGGAGAATGAAGGGTTCTGAGGTGATCAAAAACCCGCAGAACGCTTCCATGGATGGGGAGGATTTTCTGAGTGTGCACGTCTGCTTCTGTGCAGGTTTTGGCTGGTGATTAAGGAAGATGGACATACGGTCACTGCCCGGCAGGAGCCTCGCCTCGTCCTGGTCTCCATCACCATGGAGAACAACTGTCTGAGCCTCACGGCTCCAGGCATGGCTGAGCTGGTCCTGCCCATCAAGCTGCCCTCTTCAAACAAGGTCCACGACTGCAGGTATTCTGCTGGGGGCAGTGGGAGCTGCAACCCATCTGACTTTCCCGCCTTTGCTCCAGTTTGCACCAGTACCACACACGATGAAACTGAGGAAGATGTCTGATGTCAGAGCGTGGAATCTGCGTGGGTGGGGCTCAGGTGGTAGTGGATGCTACAGGGGGTTATTGTCAGGGTGACCAGGTCTGGATTCAACCCGGGATTGTCAAAGTTGCACATGCAGGAGTGGATGTCATAAAGAAAAAAAAATTGTTGGATCCCTAGAGACACCCTCAGCCACCACACAGGGAAGCCCCAGGGCTGGCAGGGGCCAGGGGGAGAGAAGAGGGGAAAGCAAGCCTGAGTCTCTGTTGTAGATTCTTCAAGAAACAGAAAAGCTAGGCAGGGTCAGGCAGGCCTCAGACTGGCCATTGGAATCGCTTCAGTGGGTCTTGGGACTTAGAAACTAAGAGTGGCCCTGTGGGGAAGAGCCATGTGCATGGGTGATTAGACCACTGTCTCTAGGAGACAAGACTGACCACTGTCACTCAAACAGCTGGATTGGAGCCCACTGTCTTCCCGGGTGTCTGCTTTTAATGTCTGTGTGCAGGGAGGGGAAACCATTTTCCACAAAGGACAGGTTTTACACAGATATGTTCACTGAGAGCAAAACTAGGCACAGCCACTCCATCACTGTTGAAAGCTTGTGGGTGAACGCTGATGTGGGGGTGATGGATATGTTTGTGGCCTGGCAGACTCACTGTCACCCAGAGCAGCGTTTCCCCTAATGCCCTTTACCTGGCCTCCAGGGAGGACTCTGGAAGAAAAGAGGGAAAGCAGAGACCTTGTGGGAATGAGTGGGGTCTGCAGAGACACCAGATGAATCCTGATTACACTTTTCCATTGCATGAATCCCTATTACACGCTTCTGTTGCATGAATCCATTGCAAGTTTGAAGGAGGTGGCAATGGAGTCTGGACCTCTGGTGGTTGGATGAAACCATGGGGTATTTTTGGAAGCAGGGATTGAAGTCAGGCTTTTTGCATGGTTAACATATGTGCCACAGTGAGGTATGCCCCCAGCCCTTTCTTATTATTTGCTGACTTACCTGTTTTCTCTGTGTGTGTGTGTGAGAGAGAGAGAGAGACAGAGAGACAGAGAGAGACAGAGAGAGAGATTTGCGTATTCCCCAGGTTGGCCTCAAACTCACTATGTAGCTGGAGAACCTTGAACTTCTTATCTTCCTCACTTCCCCTCCCCAGTGCTGGGATTAGAGGTGGCTGTTGTTTTAATAAAAAAAGGAGAAATGAACAGGAACGGGTCTGGCTGGAGTTTTCCCAGGGCCGCTTCTGGTGGGGGGGGGCTGGGCCAGCTGCTGTCCTGGGCCAGGTGTGCTGCTGGCCGGCTAGCAGCGGGGTGCAGGCATGCTCCATGGCAGCAGCACGGAGGTGACCGCAGGGAGGGAGGGAGCTGGCATGCTCCGAGCAGTGGCGGCTCCTGTGGCGGTGGCGGGGGACCCGAAACCTGGCACCCATGGAGGCATGTCCGTGGGCCTGAGAGCCTGCGGAAGTGTTATAGCGCTCTGTGTGTTCAGCTCTGGAAGCACGGCTTCCTAGGGGAAACACGGTTCCCCATGTGTTACAGCACAGTAACGGGCAAAGACCCGGGGGAAAAGCATGACCAGTAATTCCATGACAAGAAATCCCATGATAAGAAATCCCATTTTATTATAGCAGCATCGTGGGTTAAAATGGAAATTGAGGTGGAGGGAGGGAAAGAAATGGGCAATGAGGATTGGCAGAAATCAGCAACCTGTGAATACCTGCTTTGCATGTGGGCGTGAGCTTGGGCACATATCAGATGGTGGGGGTAGAGGAACTGCCACCTTCTAGGCACAGCTGGGGTGCGAACCTGGGTCTATGTGGCATGCTTTTTTGGGGGGTTGGGAGTCTCAGAGTTGAGGGTGGAGATAGGGAAACGCCTACCGGGGTTAGCCACCGGGGTTTCTGACCTCATTCAACACCCTCTTAACCCTTTGTCCTCTGTGCCCTCCTTAAGCAATACCAACAGGTGGGCACCTCCATGCCTGGTTTTATCCATGCTGGAGATTGAAGCCAAGGCTTCTTGTTTCCTAAGTCAAGCATTCAGCCAACTGAGCTGCATTCCCAGCCCCTCGTGCCTTTAGAAGCTGCTTATTTTGTGGGATTTTTTTCAAGGTAGGGTCTCATTCTAGCCCAGGCTGACCTGGAATTCACTATGTAGTCTCGGGTTGGCCTTGAACTCACAATGATCCTCCTACCTCAGCCTCCTGAGTGCTGGGATTAAAGGCGTATATCATCATACCCAGCTCTTTGGGTGGTTTTTGTTTTGCTAAAAATAAATTTGTAACACCGGCTGGTTTCCAACTTTCAATCCCCACCCTCAGTCTCCCATGGGCTAGGGTTACAGGTGTGTGCCATCAAGTCTGGCAGCTAGACTTTTTTTAAAAAATGGATTGATTGTTTTAGGAATATGTTATGCAGTAAATTGTGTTTTAGCTAATGTTGTAACAAAATACCCAAATAACAAAAATCAAAATAGACTGGACTGCTTAAAAAAATCACATTTTGGGCTGGAGAGATTGCTCAGTGGTTAAGGTTCTTGCCTGCAAAGCCAAAGACCCAGATTCAGTCCCCCAATACCCACACAATGCCAGATGCACAAAGTGGTGTATGCATTTGGAGTTCCTTTGCAGCAGCTAGAGGCCCTGCTGTGCCCATTCCCTTTCTCCGTCTCTCTGCTTCCTATCTCTCTGCTTGCAGATAAGGCACATTCATTTCTCATGGTTCAGGAAGCTGAGAAATCCAAGATCAAGATGCTGGGAGGTTGGAGACTGGTGAGACCCCTTTATAGATGGTTTCTGTCTCATCATGAAGTAGGGGAAGAATGGGTTTTCAAAAATAAATTGTTTTAATTTGTATTTATTTGCAAATAGAGAGCTAGAGAGAAGAAAGGCATACACACACAGAAATGAGAAAGAGAGAGAGAGAGAGAGAGAGAGAGAGAGAGAGAGAATACATCAGTGCCTCCAAAGGAATTGTGCAAAGGAACTCCAGATGCATGTGCCACTGTGCCTCTGGCTTTATGTGGGTACTGAAGAATCAAACCCTGGTCATTAGGCTTTGCAGGCAAGGGCCTTAAATGCTGAGGCATCTCTCCAGACCCAAGAATATATTTTATAAAGCCATAATCCTTGGATGGCTAGGTGGCTCAATGGTAGAATGTTTGTCTGGCATGGGCAGTATCCTTGTTTTGATTCCCAGAACTGCAAAACACAGTGAAACAATCAATAAAAGGCATTAGTCCTGTTGTGAGGGTTCCACCCTGACCTCTCTTGGACAGTTACCTCCCAAGACACTTGCCCAGCACTGTTACCCTGCAGGAGACGCGTTAAGTGTCAACAGAGATGACCAGAACTTCAAATATATCAAATAGCCTCCCATCTCAAGCTTGAAAAAGAAGTCCTTTAAAAGCCCTTTGGATAAGGTGGAAGTGTCATGGATTTTATTTTATCTGATTTTTTTTTCACCTTTCATCATCAGTGTCTTGAATCAACTGTCCCTCATCTCTCAGCATAGGGTTAATTTGTGGGACGGGGCTATTATGAACCAGCATAGCTTCCTGATTCTCCCAGATTTCTAAGAGGTTCTTGTATAACAAGGCCATGCTGAAGCTGGGTACGATGGCACATGCCTGTCATCTCAGTGTGGGAGGCAGAGACAGAAGGACTGGGAGTTCAAGGCTACCTGTGAGACTCTTGTTTCAGAAACCAACAAAGGACAAAACAGACCATGCTGATATTTTAAAGGAGAAAGCAAAACAAAAACAAAAATAAAAAAGACTTCAAGCTCAACTAATCACCTCTGGGATCTAGCTCTCGAGACTAGCTAAAGTAAACCTTTTATTTTTCTTACATGTAATTTGCTGTATATATTTGGATATAATTAAGTTAGGTACAGAAAATGGGGTTGCCTTATTAGACATATTCATTCTTCTAAAGAGAAAAGACTTCAACTCTAGACAGTGTCCAACAGAAGTTTCGTTTTAATTTTTGTAACAGAAACAATAGTTTCCTTTGGGGAACAGCAAAACCAAGTCACATAAATAGTAGACAAAGCAAGTGTTATTAATCACTCACCACACATTACTTCACTTCTGGGCCCAAAATATGTGGGGGTTTCTCCCCCAGCAGCCAGTTTGCCTTGTATATCAGCTGGTCCTCTATCCAATTCTGAAGGATCTGCCTGCAGATGGCACTGGACACCACAAGTTAAGGGTTCCGACCCACCAGATCGACTCCACTTCAGACACCAGCAAAGGTCTCAGCCTGACCTGCTGACTCATCAGCCATGAATGGTGACGTGCATAGACTTGGGGAATCATGTTGCAGTTCATTATAATGGATGCCAAGGCTGAGTGTTATGGAAGAGAAGGCTGGAGGCAGATGTGGGGCATAGAGCCCCAGCGGGCTTGCTGTGTGGGCCAGCTTTAGACCCCTCCCTGTGCACAGCAATCTGGAAGCTATCCAAATCCTGTCCTGGGTGTTTTTTATGGAATTTTGATTAAATAGGCGTGATTAGTAAAATAATTGACCACTGGGCTGGAGAATTGGCTCAGAGGTTAAGACGCTTGCCTGCAAAGCCTGACGATCCAGGTTCGATTCCCCAGTACCTATTTAAAGCCAGATGCACAAAGGGGCCCATGCATTAGAGTTCATTTGCAGGAGCTGGAAGCCATGGTGCTTGCATTCTCTCTGTCTCTCCCCCCTCTCTCTCTGTCTCTCTCTCTCTTTTCTCTCTCTTCTCTCTTTCTCTCTGTTTGCATATAAATAAATAAAACTTTAAAAATACTTTTGAAAAATTAACCACTCACAATAGCCTCAACTTTCAACTTCTGCTTTGTGGGTGGATGGCATTAAAGTCCAACTCTCTGATCATGTGGCTAGCTCCCCTGGTAACCAGTTCCTCCATCTTCAGGCTGTTTGGGACCCCCCCACTAGTCATCACTGAGTGTGTAACCATTCTATCTAATTTCCTATTTTCCCAACACCCAAGACTCACACATTCGTTGTTTGATCTCAGCAGCTGTGCCTCTCTTCTTGAGCTGCTCTGCAGGTTCCCTTGTGTGAATTTGGAGAGGCCTGCTTGCAGAGCTCTTCCCTCAGGGAACATTCTAGGTCCTTCTGTGCTCTTGCCTAGCCTCTGCCTTAGGCTATCTCACCAGTCCTCCAGGATGCTCAGGTCACCTCCCCAGATCGTTGACGAAGGTAACCTGCTATTCCCTCGTGATGCTTTCAGGATTTTTGGCCTCGACATTAAAGGCAGGGACTGTGGCAACGAGGCAGCGCAGTGGTTCACCGACTACCTGAAGACAGAACCTTACAGGTTGGTTCAGTTTGAAACATCCATGAAGGGACGAACAACAAAGAAAATTTTCCCTTCTGAGCCATACCTTCAGAATTACCAGGTGAGCTTGCAGAGCTTTTGCTTTGTTCCCTCGTTTGCCCTGGGCCTGTGGCTCCTTCTCAGCCCACAGGAGCCCCTGTGAAACCCAGTTAGGAAGGCTGGGCTGTAGTCCAGGTGGGTGGTACAGGTGCAGTCTAGGTAGAGACCCTGAGGGCGGGTGAGGGATGTGTATGTGGAGAACTGGAACAGGGATACGGATGACTTCTTGGGAGGTGAACTTTCTGGAAGAAACTGGAAGCTGTAAATGGTGGCTCATGCTTATAAAACTAGTATTTGGGAATCTAGAGGCAGGATGGGTGTGAGTTCAGGACCTTGACTAAGAATGAGACCTTGTCTAAAACAGAGAGAGAGAGAAAGAGAGAGACAGAAAGAATAGAAAAAACAAAAGGAAATGACACCTGGCTGCTAAGCAACATGGAAGTAGATATGGGAACTTCATGTGAGTTTCTGAGCTGACGGATGCAGGCTTCCACAGGTCACCTGTGGCCCATGGAGGGAGGGTCATTATTTCAGGGGCTGGGAAAGCCCTTCCTTTGAGGGAAAACCAGGCTAGCTGCTCCTCAAAATAGTGCCCTGAGCCAAGGTTTAATGATGCAAGCGCCTCAGGGATTCTTCCTGGAGCCTTCAAACTTCAAGCCTTTTGAGGGCAGGGATAATACACACACCAAGCATTTTGATACTCTGTACATCCATTACCTCTCTTACCCGCCTCCCACATCCTCTAAACCCCTCATTCTTCCCCCACTTATCAGTGCTGCACCACTAAAGCAAGCATTAGCTGTCATTAACTCCTCACGTTGGGGAGTGGCCTCCTTAGTCCCTTCGTCTCTGTCCATGACAACTGGCCTCATCTCATGCAGGTTACCACAGCTGCTGAGTTCAGGAATATGATGGCCTTGTCTTGTCCAGCGTACAGAGTCGCACAGCCCTCCTGGGAAGGGATTTTCATCTGCTTTGTTACTGATGTTGTCCACCTAGAACAGTGCCTGGCACCACACATGTCAATAAATGCTTGAGTGGGTGGGTGGTGATGAAATTTTTATTAGGGCATAGTAGATTGGAGGAGCCCCTCCCTGAGTAGAAGGGAAGCAGACAGGACTGATGTCAGCCAGGATTGCTACCTTGTCTTTTGTGTGGACAGGGGCCATGTTCCTTTGCTGACTCACCTGCCTGCATCCCGCTCTTGTCTCCCCCCCTGTGTACAGCTCTTGCCTTCTGCATTTACAAGGTTTTGCTTCTGGATTTTGATGAGCTTTGCTGCTAGGTTGAGCAATGTGTTCCTGCTGTGTTCCTGGTACAGGTGGCCTACCCAGACTGCAGCCCTCTCCTGATCCACACCGAAGCCTCGCTAGAAGATCTCAACACCAGGATGGAGAAGAAAGTGAAAATGGAATACTTCAGGCCAAACATCGTGGTGTCAGGCTGTGGTGCTTTTGAGGAGGTAAGTGACCCACTGACAGGGCATTGTGCTTGGACACGCTGTCCTCAGAGCTAAGGTCTGAGCTCCTGCAATGACCATGAAGTCAAGGCTGGCAGGGGGGAGACCCCCAAATTCATTGTGGTGTTTTGGAGTTGTTTGCTTATTACTGTTGCCATCGCTGTCTGGCCTCAAGGGGGCGCTGCTCACCCTCTCTTGCTCTGACTCCAGAAGCTACAAGACTTCAACCTGTAGTGGGTCAGAGACCACTCAGCACCCCTCCAGCTATGGTCTGAGACTGCACTGTACAGCTGTAATTATGGTCTGAGACAGTCACTAAAAAGCTCTATCTATGGTCTGAGACCACACTGTATCACTCTGGATATGGCCTGAGACCATACTACATATCTATAGCAGATGAGGGGTACGGCTGGTATTAGATCCCAGCAGATGAGGGGTACGGCTGGTATTAGATCCCAGCAGATGAGGGGTACGGCTGGTATTAGATCCCAGAAGACGAGGGGTACAGTTGGTATTAGATCCTAGCAGATGAGGGCTTTATGCTGTGCTAGGATTGAACCAGGGGCCCCAGACATGCAAGGCAAGCAAGCCTTCTACCAACGGAGCTGCATTTCCAGCTTGGGAGTCTTTTTAGAAAAAATAAAATGTTGGCAGCTACTCCATCTCAAAAGACACAAAGCAGATCAGGAATTGGGTAGGACACCCAACATTCTCCTCTGGACTCTGCACACACCTCTGCACACACTACACACACATACTTATACACACACACATGCCTGGGTGCACAAGCAAAAATCTTGCTAGGGGAATCTGTGCTCCCAAGCCCATTAGTTGTTTTATTCCTGCTTTGCGATAGGCTTACAGATATTGTAACTAAGGTTAGACACTTTTTCTGGAAAGTCCTCTGGCCATACATAAAAAAAATATCCTTATTGTGAAATGATGCCACTATTGCTGATAATATTCTGCCTTAAATAACAAAGCCCAGGAGCCCAGGGTTAATACATTAACATGTCTGTTTGTTTTCTTCATAAAACCATAACCCTTTCAGTTACAGGGACCCTGTTGAATATTAATGCAAAGTGATACATATTTACATACATACTTAATTGACCAAATAATGATTAAAAAAAACAAACCTAAGCATGGTGCAAAAATTTTGGCCATTAATTATTGTAAAGATCAAAGAGAGGACATACTGTGTAACAGCTGCTCTCCGTGGTCCAAAGTCCTGTGTACTTTAACAATCGTCAGAATACAAAGCAGATTTTCAAAGGCTTGCGCCAGAGTGGTGTGTTGGAATCCTGGAACCAGAGCAAGGGAGTTTAAAATGAATGAAACCGACATGCACTTCTCATCTCTGTAATTGACCATTGTAGGAGGGATTTCCAGAAACTTCTGGAGAGCGAGACTCTGACAGACAGTTGTGGTTTGACTCTGTGTGTGCAGCTAAACCTAGCATGACCCCTCCCACCCCTCACAGGTGGTGTGAACTGGATCTGCCCAGTCCTATCCATTCTTGGCCGGAGAAAACAACTTTTCCAGACTTTGGGTCTCCAGTGACCTGAGTTAGGATGAGTGAGGATTTATTGGGGTACAAGGATGACATGTGTCTGTCATGGTGTAAGAACAGCAATGCTCCTACCTGACTTCTGAGTAGGAAAAATAACAACCATACTATAAAAGAATAGTGAAAAATATGGCTTAATTTATTGACCTAAACAAGACACTGTGCCAACCGCACATGTATTATTACAGTTAATATCCTGCTACCCTTTCCAGATTAAGTTACACCCATTACTGGGTTTATGGACCCTCATAGACATTATGTTTTTTTGAAATAGTCTCACTTTGTGAGACTATTACATTAGCCTGGAACATGCTATGTAGCCCAGGCTGGCCTCAAACTCACAATCCTCCTGACTTAGCCTTCTGAGTGCTAGGATCACGTGTGTGTGCAGCTCAACCTAGCATGACCAACATTTTGAAAATAGAATAACCAGGCATGGGGGCACACACCTTTAATCCCAGCACTTGGGCAAAAGAGGTAGGAGGATCACTGTGAGTTCAAGGCCAGCCTGAGGTTACATAGTGAATTCCAGGTCAGCCTGGGCTAGAGTGAGACCCTACCTCAAAAAACCAAACAAAAGAGAATAGAATAAAATAAAAGATACGGGAGGAAATTATGTGCAGAGGGATTAAGAATTGTTGCTTTCTATATTTTGTGTGTTCCATTTGTTGTTTTGTTTGGTGGGGAGAGCACAGTGTTCCCACCATGTCTGTTTGTTTTCATTGTTTTATTTCCCAGTGGTCAACCATGGGCCAAAAATGCCAAGTGAAAAATGCTCAAAACTAGCATTTGTAGGTTTTTTTAAAAAAAGATTTACTTATCTATTTATTTGAGAAAGAGAAAGAGAGAAAGTGGGTGTACCGGGGCCTCCTGCTACTACCAATGAACTCTTCCTGCACCCTGCTTTATGTGCTGCAAACCTGGGTGTCATCAGACTTTGCAGCTGCCTTTAACCACTGAGCCATCTCTCCAGCCCTGTAGGTTTAAAAAAACAACAAACTTTTATCATACTGTGGTGTTGAGTGAATTGTTTCATTTTGGTATGGTTCTTGCTCTCTTTCTGTAGCTAATTTCTAAACTTTATCAGAAATATCTCTCAGACGTCTATGATAAAACCCTTTTGGGGGGCATTTTTCCACACTCCATTGCATAGATTATGCTCCATCTCTTTTGGAAGTGAGCTCATCTCATCTTCCCCACCATTGCTTATGGTCGGTTTCTCGAGATTTCCTTCACTGTGCTTTCCTCCTTCATCCCCGCTCTGGAGCGAACAGGCTCTGAGTGAGGCCTCCTTGAACCGAGTCAGGGGCGAGGGGTGGCTTCTCGCATTAAGTTTCACGACCTCTTCTCCGCCTCTCGCCTCTCAGGTGCCTGGTGAAGCAGGAAGGGAGGTGTGATCTTTTGGCACCTGAGCTTTCCCTTGGAGCGAGGGTGACACAGGAACACTCTACAACTAAAGATGCTCTAAAATGTTTATGGTGGCCGAGATGGAGGCCACAGGGTTTAATCTAGCCCAACTGTGTAGCTGAGGATGACCTTGAACTTCTGACCCTCCTGCCTCTGTATCCTGAGTGCTGGGACTAAAGGCATGCACCGTCATGTCTGTTTATTATGTGGTGCTGGGGATCAAACCCAGGTGTGAGACAGTGTAGCCATATGGAATAATGGGAATATATATACATACACACAAACATATACTCATACATACACACGTACATACATACATACGTACATTTGGTCTTAATTGTTGGCACTTAGCTCCTAACTCTTTGGATGGATGGGGTGAGATGAATGTCTGCTGTTGTCCATGACAAGGCCCTTGCAGTGCCTGAGTTTACAATAAGGACACAGCTCTTGGAGAGCGGGTGTCACCCTAGCCCCTGACCTTGGAGAAAGGAGAGAGGCTAGTGGACAAAGTTCATCAGTGGCCAGTGTCTTCCGTGCCTGCCTGTGAAATGAACCCTCCATCAGACTGCTGAAGTTGAGGGTCAGAGGGCTCATGGGCTGGCCATGCCTGGAGGTGAAAAAGAAAGAAAGAAAAAGAAGCAGTAACAACAAAATGGAATTAGTCCCGTTGTGAGGGCTCTGCCCTGACTTCCTTCTCTAGACTGTCACACTGTGGGAGACACAGCCACTCAGTCCCCAGCATATGGTAAGTGCCAACAGAGATGACCAGAGCTTCTACTAAACTAAAATAGCCAACAACCTCAAGTATGAAAAGGAAGTCCTTTAGCAGCCTTATGGATAAGGCAAACAGGGGGCTTTCTCTAAGCTTCTTCAGGTTTCAGGTTTGGAGAAGACCCTGGAATATTTAACCTGGTTATGTGTGTCTAATAGAACATATTGGAAATTTTAAAGTCATTATTAATTTGATTTTATTTTATGATTAACATCTATTATTGTTTCCCTCTAGGAACTGAATTAACCATCACATTTAAACTTAAATAGCTAAGTATTTTTTTAGTGCGAATAACACTTTGCATCAAAATGTGGACAATGGGTAAATGAGGATGAGGGATGATGTGTGTAGTGATTGCTGTTTTAGGACTCAGAGGTGGTATTTGGAAGGTTGTTCGGGATAATTCTTACGGAGACACGTTGGCTATCCTAATCCAAGTCCTCCCGTTCACCAGGACTCTGTGAGAACGGGTGATTTGGATCTGTCTTGTTGAACCAAGAAACCTAGCTGGACTTTGCAGAATTCCCAGCTTTCCGTCAGAGTCACATTCCAGAACTTCCACAGATAATGTAACTCTGACATGAGCTCATCTTCTCCTGGAAGGAGGGAATGGAAGTTGCTTGGACAACCTGGGAATCTTGGTTGGCTCTTGGTGGCTTGCATTTCTGTGGGCACAGTGCCCTCGTGTGGTCAAAGATGTCCCTTGTTTTCGGTTGCTTAAACCCAGGGCCCATCCTGGACAGGAGCTATATGTACTACTGGCCCATATATCCCATCTGAGGTCACAGTCCAGCGAGAGGTTTGCCAAGACCATGGTTATCTTGCAGTTTTGTTGTTTGAACAGTGCTTGTCATAAGTCTTGGCCAGCTATAGAAACCCTGTCACCTAGAGTCACCTTGACTTTTGCAAAGCTTGCATAGGTCATCAGCCAGCTGGTGGTTTAAATACGGGGTTTATTCACCCAGACACACTTCCCTAGAGGATGGCTGAGGACCCAGGGCACCCATGGTGACCTCTTTACTATACCTGTGGTCATACTGGGTGGGAGGTTGTACTGAGGTACCCTTGTGCTCAAGGGAGGAATCAGCCTGCCCCTGACGGAGATGAAGGTCAGAGTGAGCAGCACAAGGACACTGAATGGTCCCTGTCCCTGTCCTGGTCTGGAAGTGACCAGGTGAGCAGAGACCAACTCTTCTCCTGACTGATTTCTCTGTAAATCCCTTAGACTCGGGGCGGTAAGAAACTTCACCTGTCTTGAGTTCAGGAAAGTTTTTCAAGGGACATTCCTTGCCCCAACTTAGAGATGCTATTGATTTATGGAGCCTGTGATGGAGCACCATCCTCATTGCGTCCTTCCCACCCTCCCGATGACCTGAACAAAGGGTTGCGCTGTGGTGATCAAACCCTGCATCTGTAGGTCTTGGTGGAGACAAGAACAGTCTGTAAAAACCCCAGATGGCTTCTTACTATTGAGAGGGACCCATAACCTTTATGTAGGTCTGTATATGCCCTCGTATAGATGCACATTTGTATATGTAGACGGGATAGTCGAGGCATTATGAATGTGCCATCCTAAGATGCGCTGCTCTGGCGTGTTCACTAATTCAAGTGAAAAATACTTGAAAAAGCACTTGCTAGAGGATCAGGATCTCTGTTTCTTAAAAGCAGGAGGTGAAATTCCCAGGAGAAAGACTCTTCCACGCCCAAAGGACAGCATCATTTAAAAAAATTTTTTTATTATAAAGTATTTTTTATTGTCCATAATGAGTTACATTGTTTAGTGGGCCAACAATAAGTTGTTATCCCCAATGCCCCCCCTCCCCATCCCCAATCAACTGGATATCCTCCTCCATGGGCCGTCTGGATCAGTCCTTGTGGCAGGGGACCATGGATAGCCTAGTAGTCAGCCCGGTTCTCCTGGCCCTAGTATATTGTTACTGAGGGGGGGCATGCCTCTGGATAGTCTTCCCTACCACGGCTCTCACAATCTTTCCACCCCCCTCTTCCACTCAGTTCCCTGAGTCGTGGTGGCTAAATCTGTCTCAGCCTCCCCAGTGCTAAAATCCCAGGGGTGCACCACCACACTTGACCCAGGAAAGGGTCTTTCTTACCAGGGACCGGAAGCTGAGACTGGGAAATTCGACAGGCATGCCTTGAGAAGCCCGTCTTTGTCCCTTTCCTTCTCAGTTGACAGGCCTTCCCTGTGCTCCTGCCTGTAGGTCTTTCACAACTTATTTTGTCCAGGTCAGCATATTCGTGTTCACCTCCAGCTGGGTCTGTGGGTTTCATTACAAAGTCACACATCATGCAAAACATGCATTAAATGAATGTATGTGTGCTTATCCCCCTATTGATCTGTTTCATGACGATTTATTCTCATACTGAGCTTTCTTTCCCAAGAGGATCGATGTCATGTTTTGCCTCCTCTACGATGTAATTGATATAACCTGCATATATGGAAACGTGCACCTAGTACGCACTTCATATCCATGAATTCTACCTGCAGATAAACATATTGGGGGCTGGGGAGATGGCTCAGGGAAAGCAATTACCACCCAAGCGGGAGGACCTGAGTTTGGATCCCCTGAGCTCATGTCAAGTGCCAGGTGTAGTGGTGTGCACCTGAAATCCCAGCACTGGGGAAGTAGAGATGGGAAATCCCTGGGGCTCACTGGATGGCAGGTCTAGCTAAACCAGAGAGCTCTGGGCATCTCAGTAAGGTGCAGAGTGATTGCAGAAAATATTACCATTGATCTCCAGCCTCTGCATTGTATACATTATTGTATACATGCACACATGTGCCCACACACATGTATACACAGGCATGCAAAAATCATATATATATATATGTATGTGTATATATATATATATTTGGAAAAATTACACCTATACTGAACATGTAGACTTTTTTCTTGTCATAATTTCCTGAACACTATAACAATTATCTCCATAACATTATGTTTTACCAGATATTATAAATGAGTTCCAGAGGGTTCAAAGTAAGGATACGGGAATATGTGCATAGACTATGAGAAAATGAGCCATTTTAAAAATTAATTATGAACTACTCTGTGTAAACAAATGGCTTGTTGTTTCCATTCCCCTCTTATACTCCTTCTTCCCTGCCCCTATTCCAGTGGGGCCCTTCTCAGTGAGTTATTACTGCTAACCATGGGCTTATGAATATATCAGTCCTTCTGGGTGAGGGGGCAGGGCTTCAGAACACTCCTTCCCACCCTGTGGCTTTTACAGTCTTTCTTCCCTCTCTTCATGCCCCCTGAGCCTTCCTTTAGTGTGGAGCTCTCTATAACCTCTAAATTTCTGTTTTTGATGAATTTTGAGTGTTCTCAGTGTCTATGGTCATCTCCCTGGGGCAGGTTGTCAAGATAGCAGTGAGAGCAGCACTCAAGTTTGAATCCCACTTCTTCTGTGATGTCTCCTGAGCCCAGGCAGATGTGCTGTAGGTGGCTCATCTCCTGCTAGGCAGTCAGCTATCATTTCTTGTCATGTTGATGGATCTTGGCTCTCCCCAGTTTTTTCTGCCATCTGTAAAATACAAACAATAAAAAATCCAAACAAACAAACAAATAAAAAAACCAGATTCTTTAATTATGAGGTGTTCTGATAGATGTAGCCACTCTTTCTGGCCAAAGACTCATTTCACTTAGGAACTTGAGAAGAGGGGGAGAGAACAGGAGAGGGGAAGGGAGCGCAGGGGAAGGGAGGGGAGGATACTTTCAGACACTACAACCTATTGTAGGTCCTGAAAGGGGTCTGGGAGCCAGTTTCCTTTGGACACCAAGGGACAACTAAATATAAGCAAGTATGTGAATATATATGTATATCATGTGATATGCATATAACAATCTATTTCACATATGTGTGCATGTATGTATATGTGTTTATATGTTTGCATGCATGTATGTGTGTGTATTCATATCCATGTGCATGTGTGTATACGTCTTTTGTGTGGATGCATTCAAAGAGGGCTGCTTAAACTCCTGCCTATATCATCAGAATGATTTTCAGACTTGGCTGCCCTACATCCTCCTGGAGTGACCCGAGAAATACTTGTCAGTTCTCTAGGCCTCTGTTTGTTGAAATAAACAGAATTGTTGTGAGGATTCATTAAAGCCCAGTGTCCATGAGTGGGAGGGTGAGGCACAGGTATGAAGGGTCCCTCCCATTGTGTCACTGCCGACTGTGGTGGTGGCAGCATTGAGTGTGAGCATCACGATCAATTACCCTTGGGTGGTGTCTCAGTCATCAACAGGTTATAACTGGTTTGTGCTGTGGCTTAGCCTTAGGAAACACTGACTGGAGGGTGTCCGTCTGTACATCTCTCACTGTTCTTGAGGACCATCACAGGTGCACACCAGAAGGTCTGTCCTGGCCCCGCTGACAGAATGAGGGTTGAGACATTGTGAGTCAAGAGCTGGACACACGGGGCCGGGGTGGAGCTTAATGGTAGAGCCTTGCGTGGCATGTGCAAGGCCCAGGGTTCAACCCTCAGTACCGCAGAAAGGGAACAAGGTCAAGGGCGTGTGAACACATCACCCAACTCTCCACTGTGTGTTTTTGTGCATCTTCGGGGCAGTTCTTGGCATCTTCCTGGGCTGCTTGCTTCTGCTGGTTCACAGCTAGTACCAGCCAGAGAAGGAACTGACTACCAAGAGGACACCTGCCTCTAACAACACCTTCCCTCTTCCCTAGGACACCTGGGATGAGCTCCTCATTGGGGATGTGGAAGTGAAAAAGGTGTTGTATTGTCCCAGGTAAGGCTTATACTAGGACTTGACCTGAGTGGGGGGAAGGTGAAATTCACACGGGTTCTTCTTTGTCATTACCTAATTCCTGTTTATTGCCTGACAGGTGCATTTTGACCACTGTGGACCCCGATACTGGAATTATAGACAGGAAGGAGCCATTGGAGACGCTGAAGAGGTAGAAGGCTGATGTGTCCAGTGCTTATATATATATATATATATATATTTGTGACGAGTGAGACAGAACAAGAGGAGGAGAAAGAGGAAAGGAGGGAGAGAATGGGCATGCCGGGATCTCCTACTTTGAAATGAACTTTAGATGCATGTGCCACTTTGCTTTACATGTTGGGGAATTGAATCTGGGCTGACAGATTTTGCAACCCAGTGCCTTTAACCACTAAGCCATCTCCCCAGCCCTCCAGTGGTTTATAAGTACCATCTGTGGCCCTTTAGCTACTCAGGGGTGACAGGCTGTGGTACTTAAAGGCGCTTACATCCTACATGCATCCCAGGGACCATGCAGAGCTGTGCCTTCTGCTTGCTTTTTGTCTGTCACTCAATGCAAATAAGTGTCTGTTTCTTCCTCATTGTTTTTTCTTTTTTGAAATCTTTCTGGATGGGTTTTCCAGTATTCTTGCTATTTTCTTTCTTTATGTTTTGAGATAGATTCTCATATAGCCCTGGCTAGCCTTGAACTCATTATATTGCTATGACCTTGAACTTGTGATCCTCCTGTCTTTACCTCCCAAGTGCTGGGATTATAGGTGTCCACCACTAAGTCCAGTTTATGTGGTGCTGGGGATTGAATTTAGGGCCTTGTACATGCTAGGCAAGGACTCTATCAATTGAGGTATATCCCCAGCCCTAAGATAAGTTTTTTAAAACATATTTATTAATTTATTTATGAGAGAGAAGCAGAGAAAGAGAGAATGAATGGGTGCATCAGAGCCTCCTGCCACTGCAAAGGAACTCCAGATGGATGCAACCATTTGTGCATCTGGCTTTAGATGGGTACTGGGGATTCAAACCCAGGTCACCAGGCTTTGCAAGCAAGCACCTTTACTGCTGAGCCATCTCCAGCCCCATGTGATAAGGTTTTGTTTGCTTGTTTGTTTTTATTTGCTTTGGGTTTTGGAGGTAGGTAGGGTCTCACTCTAGCCCAGGTTTACCCAGTACTCACTCTTTGTAGTCCCAGGCTGGCCTTGAACTCACAGTGATCCTCCTCCCAGAGTATTGGGATTAAAGGCGTGCGCCACCATGCCTGGCTTCCTGAGATTTTTTTTTTTTTTTTTTTTTTGGTTTTTTGAGGTAGGGTCTCGCTCTAGTCCAGGCTGACCTGGAATTCACTATGTTCTCAGGGTGGCCTCGAACTCACGGCAATCCTCCTACCTCTGCCTCAGGAGTGCTGGGATTAAAGGCTTGCGCCACCATGCCCGGCTCCTGGGATGTTTTTAATGGTTCAATATTCCATTCTGAAATTTTAACCTCTCTCATATCAGTTTCTAATAATACTAAAGTCTCACTTATACTAATTTAATTATTTTTTAAAATTCAAATTTCTTAATTAGAATCGACATGAAGGAATATGAAAAGGACCACACCAGGTACCTTCTTCCTGATAGACTTTCAGTAACTTAAAGAGCTTTAGTACTTTAGAGAATTTTGGCTTGACTTCTCAGCGAAGAATGCGTTTTCAGGCCTGAGTTGAAGGAGGGGCTATAGTGTTGAGTGCTTTCTCTGTTTTCTCTTTCTTGTCCCTTCCCTTCGGATGCTCTGAGCGGGCAGCAGGCCCCGGCTTCCATCTCTGACACTGCAAGAAACCAAAGAAGGACAAGAAGAGCTGACTTCGCATTTTTAGGGAAGCTCTTTCTGTTTCCCTTGCGTCTGGTTCTCTGTTTGTTTCCAGTGGTTTCAAGGTGTTTCATGAAGCTTTCAGATCCCAGTTCTATTTTGTCTTTGCCTTTTGGTCTTGGCTTTTAAGAGGCAGTGGAGTTAATTTTCTTTTCTTCAGATTGGCCTTTGGGGTGGAAATGGCATCTTCAGTAGTGCAGGCCCCTTCCCAACAGCATCCACATCTTAATCTAAACTCACTCAGGAGCTCGGGCTTTGAGCTAATAAACGTGGGAGGATGAACTCACAGGGCAGAAATGCCCTGAACGGAAGGACTGACTAGTAAAGGGTGGTGTGGTTGTGTTCAGCATTTCTTCAATGAGTTGTAAAGATCATGGTACCCGTGTAAACAAAGTATTGATATTATACTACAAGTAGTGTTTGAGTTTTAGCTTCAAACTGCAGCCACGAAAATTGCTTAGACTGAGCCTACTTCTAGAAAGCCCGCGATTATTTTGCAGTCTGACTAGTTGAGTGCAGCCTTCTCTGTCCACATGCAGAACAGGGTTCCCGTGACTCCTGGTGACCTGGAAGGAGCCCTTGAGCTCTGTGGCAAGCTCTAGGCTCGTCGTCTCCTGCTTGTGCCTGACGATGAACTTGACCTCTTTCAGCTACCGCCTGTGTGATCCTTCTGAGCGACGGATATACAAGGCCTCCCCACTTTTTGGGGTCTACTTTTCGGTGGAAAAAACCGGAACCCTGCGAGTTGGTGACCCTGTGTATCGGATGGTGGAGTGAGGGGTGCACCAGGGTGACACGGTAAGTCTCAGCTTGATGACACATTTTCTTGTCTTCAAATGTGTTTTTACATGTGACTGTTTTAAGTCTTGGGAGAATGAGCAGTTTTGGAGTTAGAAGACGCTCTCTTTCTACACGCCTCTGTAGTGTGTGTGGTTCCTCCAGCCTTTCCCATCCCTGTGAGCTCTCCAGTCATCCGAAGCTGACGGAGGAGACCTGGCAGGATAGACACGTGTCCCTGATTCAGTGAAGGGATCAGGGAATGGAGGCAAGCAGTTCTGTACAGTTAGATGTGTGTGTATGCATGTATCTGTATATGTGTGTATATGTGCATATGTATGCATGTTTGTGTATGGGTGTGCGTGTGTGTATGTGTTTTGTATATGTGAGTATTGTGTGTATATGTGTGCATGTGTGCATGCATGTGTTTTGTGTATGTATGTATGTTGTGTATGTGTGCATGTTGTATATGTTGTGTGCGTGTGTATACAACCTGGGGAAGATGTTGAGCAGCACCACCAGCTGGGGATCAAGTATTCAAACACATGAGCCTATGCGGGAATTTTATATTGAAACCACCACATTCTGCCTGTTACCCCCATAGGCACCAAGGTCACCTAAGGATTCAAAATGCATTCAGTCCAACTGAAAGTCCCCCTGGTGTCTACCAGCCCCATCACCAGTCAGAAGTCAAAGGTCTCATCTGACATTCAAGGCAGTCTCTTAACTGTGGGCCCTGTGAAATCAGAACTAGCCCTGTAAAAGCCTGATCTCGCTTTAGTCCAGGCTGACCTAGAACACACTCTTGTAGCCCAGGCTAGCCTTAAACTCATGATGAGCCTTCAACCTTAGCCTCTCAAGTGCTGGGATTATAGGCATGAGCCACCATGGCTGGCTCTCAAATGTCACTTTGATGGCTTTATAGTAATTTATTGCATGGCTCTGTGGTACTCTTTAAGCACAGTTTTTATAGTATTTGGCACTGAGATTGTGTTTGACTTTGTTACAAGTAACATTATGGTGACCTCCTTTATAGACAGAACATTTCAAAAATAGATAAATCTTTCTGTAATGTATAGTTCTAAAAGTACAATTATTGGCCTATGTGTGCATGCATATTTTATCATCTTTTTGAATATATTTTACTTATCCATTTGCAAGGAGAGAGAAAGAGCCAGAGAATGATAATGGCCACACTAGGGCCTCTTGCCCTACAAAGGAACTCCAGATGTCTACACTACCTGTGCCTGGCTTTATGTGGGTACTAGGGAATTGAACCCAAGCCATGAGGCCCTCAGGCAAACACCTTTAACTGCTGAGCCATCTCCATCCCATTTTTAGCACTGGCTCTTTTCCCTTTGCTCTCTCCATGAGTCATGTCCGTTCGCTATTTCTGTTGCTCTAACAAACACCTGAGGCCAGATACTTCATAATGAGAACATGTTTGCTTAGCGCATGATTCATGAGGCGAAAGTCCAAGGTTGGGTGACCCCCTCCGTTTGGCCCCTGGTGAGGGCCCTCTTGGCTGCAGCACAGCATGGTAGGTGACATCATGGCACACAAATCTCACCCATGAGACAAGGAAGACAGGGTGGGAGGGCCAAGTTTTGAGGGCTCTTGAGAGAACTAACCAGGGTTCCAGAAGATCTACCTGAATTCCCTTCCAAAGCGTGTCCCAATGACCTAGCCACCCTGTCTCACTAGTGCTCACCTCTTAAGGTCCCACCCTGTCTCCTATCACCACAATGGGCACCAAGTCTCCAACACAAGACCCCTGGGGGACAAGGTCAAACCATATCCAAACCAGAGCATCTGTAAGAAAGCTCTTGCTCTGAACCTGGACAGGGCTCAATTTTCACTTGCTGCATAGTTTATATTGCCTGAATTTGTACCCTAAGAAGTGACTGTTGATGGAGTTTGAATGATTTATGACCCATATTCTAAGTAAACAATTAGTCAAGATTCTTATCATGTGTTGATTTCTTCACATCCAGCATCTGGGACGTGTGGAGTCGCAACAGACTTCAGGACTCCTGACCCCCGGCCTCGACCATCTTTCCCTGAGAGGTGGATCTCTCCTGATTGTCAGAGTGGTGTGCGCTCTGAGTTCATACAGGAAAATATTACAACTGCTTTGGGAATACAAGGGTGTGTTAAGTTTTAGGTAATGAAGGTTCTTTAAACGAACAAAATTATCTCTAAAATTACTCTTATCACAACTACTATGTTTTTCTAATCACTGATTTTAATACAGACGAGTAAAGAAAGTTTAAAGTGCCAACTGAAATGCTGCAATGTTTTTAAAGTGTATGCTTTATTACCTGCTGTAGTTTGAGGTAAAATGGGCAAACAGAACCATGTTGTAATGTGCCTGTGCATGTTAACATGCTCACAAATGCCTGTTACTTGGTCTTGATGTGGCTGAAAGGGCCCTGTAGGGTTTTTGTTGATTTTTTTTTTCAATTATCATTGTAGAACAGGATCATACTTACATTTGGAAATAGACTGTTTTTCTATTTTCTTTTGACTCTATGGGGCCATATAACATTTATCTTTAACTGCCAATATATCACCTTTAATTCTAAAAATGAATGAAATTTAAAATAAAATGGGATTTTCAAAAACAGGAATGTGAGGAAGAAATCATAAAGGTCTTTTTAGATTCATAGATATATTTTTATATACTGAGAAATGGGCTAGTTTGATGTAATTAAATAAAAATTACTAATCTATGAATGAGTCATTCCCTCTCAGTTCTGTGGATTCATCACTATTCATAAATGGGAATTTCAGTCCTACGTTGTCTTTGGTATTAGAAGCTGCATGGGGGCTTCCCTCAGTTTACATTAGGATGTCAGTCGCGTCATCTGTTTTATTCTCTGATGGTTTCCAGCAACAAGTCTGGTTCACAAACATGACCTCCTGTCACTGGTGGGCACATGACACGGTGAACTGCACACATACAGGTGCCTTAGGCGTTCTCGCCAATGAGTGCAGGGCCTTCTGGAGGTGGCTCTGCCTTTTCCTTTGTGGGTTGGAAAGTGAGGTGAAGCCCAGTCTCCAGCACCCTGTGACATAAAAGTGGTAAGTGGTCTGTATCTCTGGGTTAAACTTTGGAAATAATCAAGTTTGTAAAAATCATGCTAACATCAATGACTAAAGCAGAAATGTCATTTCCCCCATTGCATTTCCAAAGAGAAATTAGGGAACAGGATAACCAAAATCACACCAGCCCTGTCTGCCTCTAAGCTCTCTCTCTGTGAGAACTCAGAGCACCACCTGGTTCTAGCATGGCACCTGCCATGAGGTTTGTTACTGTGACAAAAATACCTGTGAGAACATCTTAAAGGAGGAAGCATCTAATTTTGCTCACACTCAGAGTTTGCATAGAGTCATGGTTGCTGCCCCGCCCCCATGCTTACACAGGGCATCATGGTGACAGGAGCATGTGACAGAGGACACTCTACCTCATGGGGTATTGGAAACAGAGGGACGGCAAGGGGCCACATGCAACATACTTCCTAGTGACCTTCACCCAGCTAGGCCTCACCTCCTGAAGTTTCTACAGCCTCCCAAAATAATGCCACCAGCTCGGGGCCAAGTATAGCATACATAAGGTGGAGGGGGACATTTTATATGTAAACCATAATAAGCAGTTGACATACCTTCCAGGGAAGCAAAGCAAAATCCACCTAGCCGATGAGACATTGACCTCTCTGTTTGGGGCATCATTTCTGGATTGCACAGAAATGATAAGAGGTTGTTAGTGACCAAGGGTTGTTAGAGAAAAGGACAGAATGTGTTCAGGCCAAATGTATGAGAGCATTTTGGAAAGACAGAACCTGATGACGCGTGTCCTTTAGCAGGATGGCATGGTCCTGGTGACAGTTAATTTTCATCGTGATTGGATCAGGAATCAAGCAAGAGATGATCCTCTGGGCTGCACTGTGAATGTACTTCCAGGAAGAATTAACAGAGGGAAGCAGACCTTGCCCAGAGTAGGTAGCCCTACCAAACATAGAGGTCTGAGGGAAAAGCAATGCTTTTGTCTGTCCATCTCTGCTTGATGTTGCTGTTATCCTTCCCTGACCTTGAAAACCAGCTTCCCCAGCCTTGGAATGACCAGCAGCTCTCCAGGAATGCTCAGTGCTTTCCAGGCCTTCAGTGTCAGGTTGGGGCTGCTGAGGCATCCAGCCTCTGGGACTAAGCAGATACCAGGTTGGTTCTGAGTCTCTCCAGCCTACAGATGGCCAGTGTTAGACTACCAAGCCCATACTGTGTATGACAATGTAATAAATCCCCTCTGATAAGTACCTTCTGTAGTTTCTGCTCTAGGGGACCCTGACTAATACGGGCCCTAACATGAATTGGCAGCTAAGGACAGAGGTTGTCTGCTCATCTTTGGGGACTTCCCCTTCTCTGACCCAAGATGCCCTCTATCTATATGGATGGTTGTGGCTGAGGGATTCATGGTTGAGCTGGGACTGACAGACTCTGGTTTGGCTCTCCTGAATAGCTTCTTGACTAGGTCTCAACCTTGACCTTACTCCCACTCCCTCACTCCCCCCACCCTTCCCCAGGCCTGCTGAGGTCAGTGTTGCCAAGGTCCTGTTAAGTAAGATTAGTGAGAATTTCCTGTCCTTGGTACCCAACCGTCACTAGCATTTCAGCAAGTGGTTTTAGCAAAGAAACCTTTACCCTGTATCTTCTTAGAAAACTTTCTACCCATTCACCCTCTGAGTCCATTGGCTGTAAGTCCCTAGCTTTCTGTAATAGATCTCACTTTTTCTCTATTGTAATATCCTGTTCCAATCTTGAATTCAGTCTTGACATTTTAACAAGTGTCAGAATGTTTTCTTTCAACAGCTTGGCACTTCAGAGGGAGTCGGCTGTGTTTAAGTCTTTGGAAATAAGTGAAGGAGCCCCTGCCTTTAGAACCTGTCTAGAAACAGCCTGGGGGTCTTGTCCCTCCCTGTACTTACAATGGTTCCTAGGAATAAAGATCTGAGTCTGCTTGTCCTTCCTGAAGGAGCCCACTCGTCACAGCTCAGTGGAGGGCATCTTGGTTTCCCTTGGCGGCTCACAGCACCCTCCAAGCCTTATCTTTAGATCTCTTACTCCCAGGAAGCTCCCTGGACCCTGAGCAGCCTGTGAGGAGAGTGGCCAGGCCACAGGGCACTGCACCGGACAGACCTGCTCCCCCACTGTCCCCGAGAGGCTGGCTGACTGATTTCAAAATCAAGCTTGGTCCTGCAAATGTGACCTATTTCACGTCAAATAAGCAACCCCACAAATACATAAATTAAAAAAAAAAACAACTATCTTGCAGCCATCATGGGGGCAGGAGGGCTGGAGGACCTAGTGGCCAGTCCGAGGGCAGGAGGTGGGACAGGCCTGGGGTGAAAGCCACCGCCTCCCACCCAGGCTGGGATTGGCAGGACCAGGATAAGGAGTTGTCCGCCCTCCTGGGGTCAAGGCCAGGACCGTCCCCAGCACTCAGCCGCCTCTGACCTGCAGGCCATGGGCTCCGGCTCCTGGGCTCTGGCCCGCCTCGCCCTCCCGGGGTCCCCCCGGCCCGCCTGGCTCGGGGTCGCCGCGCTGGGACTGGCCGCCCTGGCGCTGGGGGCGGTGGTCTGGCGCCGGGCACGACCCCGCAGAGCCCGGCGGCTGCAGCAGGTGGGCACCGTGTCCAAGCTGTGGATCTACCCGATCAAGTCCTGCAAGGGGGTGGCCGTGAGCTCGGCCGAGTGCACGGCCATGGGGCTGCGCTGCGGCCAGCTGCGTGACAGGTACCGTGGGGATGGATGCCCAGAGGTCAGGGGGTCCCCTCGGGCCCCTCCTTCCATTTACCAGAGGTCAGGAGCTGGATGCCACTGGGGAGCAGGGAAGGTGACCCTCGCCCTCCACCCACAGACCCTGGGGCCCTGGGACTTTAAGCTTCCTAGTCTCCAGATTTTCCACTTTCCGGAGATGGACTCCGTCTGTTCAACCTGACTGACTTTTTTGAGTTCTGCACTCCTGATGAGGTGTGGCACCCATTGCCCTGTCTACTAATCCGCAAGGAAAATTTTTTGTTTTATTGTATTTTCTTTTATCTTTTCCTTTCCCTTTCCTTTCCTTTTCTTCCCTCCCTCCCTCCCTCCCTTCCCTCTTTTCTGCCTTCCTTCCTTCCTTCCCTTTCCTGCCTGCCTGCCTCCTTCCCTCCCTTCCTCCCTCCCTCCTCTCTCTCCTCCCTCCCTTCCTCCCTCCATTTATTTATTTATTTATTTATTTATTTATTTATTTATTTATTTATTTATTTATTTATTTAAAGGCTGTGTAGCCCTGTCTGTTCAGGACTCACTATAGTGATCCTCCTGCCTCTGCCTCTAGTGATTAAAGCATGAGCCACCATACCTGGCTGACAGGCTAACTTCTCAATGTCCCTCCAGGAAGAAAGTCTGAAGGGACTGATTCTGATCCTGGTCTTTTATTTTTTCAGTGACGTCATCCCCTCTTAGGGAAGCTTGGCCTTTAGTGACGCCCAGACCTCAAAGAGGCAGTCAATACCTTGTTGAGGCTTAAAACGTATTGTAGCCCCCAGTTATTCCTCCAATTGTCTGAAGCTTTATTGTGGATGAAAGAAACAGGTTCAGGGCTGCGTGGCCGCAGAACCAGGGCTGACACTTTCATCAGCACCCAGGCTTTGTAAGAGGTGGTTTCGTTAGAGCCCCTGGGAGAGCAGAGTCCTGAGTTTAAAGGGAGGTTGCAAAATTTCAACACCAGAGGCTTTGAACTCTGGGTTCTTGGTGTCACTCAGGCTGTCTTTCAGACCCCTCTCCAGAGCAGCCGCTCAGTATGTGACACAGAATAAGGAATAATGTTACCACACCAAGACAGGCTGCTCACGTCACCGCAGGCCAATTCTGTGGACATAGACTGGGGAGCCAGCTCAAGAGGAGAGAGGCTTATTTCTAAGCTCTTCTGGCCCCAGAGGTGATTTAGGGGTGGCTTCTATCCATGGCTGATGGGTACCTCCTCTCAGTGGGTGGACCCCATGAGACACAGGTGATCCCTATCTTGACTAGACTGGCCTTCAAATCTCTCTTAGCAAAGGCCATTAGCTCCTAGAGCTATTCTGTGACTAGTTATACATTTCACTGTGGATCACTAGAGGATGAGGGGTGAGGATGGCTGTCCCAAGACTGTCTGGCTTAATGATTCACTCCCTGCTCCCCACCACCCGCCCCCACCAAAAACTTCCCAATGCACCCTTCGAAGAGATAGCAACTTCTGACAAAGTTCAAAGGTGAGCTCTGCACCTTTGTTTCAGGAAGGCAGACAAGAGCTCTAAATATCTCATGTTTTGTACACTGGACCCTGACAGACAGGAGAGTTTGTTGACTTAATCCTCCTGTTGTCCCAGAGGTAAGGGACACTGTGATGCTACTATTGTGTAGACTCAGAAAACATTTTTGGAACTTGTATTACAACAGCTGACAATGAGAGTTGGCATTTGTACCAGACCCTAAGGTAAATTCTTCAGTGTCACCACACACACCCAGAAAGTGTGATCAAGAAAACAATGGCTTTGCTGTGTTGGGATGGGGGGTGGGTGGGGTGCGCTGTCCAGACGTGACACTGGAGGCTGTCTGGGGCACTCAGGGAGGACTTAGCAAAGGAATGATGGCTCATGTTGTAAGTCGGAAAATGATAACTTAATGGGCAAGCAAGTTGGGAGAAGAACATTCCAGAAAGAAGGAATAAGCTGTTCAGAAACACTGGACTGAAGGCATGCTCTGAGGCTCTTCCACAAGGAACTGACTGTGATGTTCTCTGCAACATGGAGTCTGGACTGTTCTTAGCAGCATCGCTCACAATGAGCAAGAAGTGGAAACACCCCAAATACCCATCAGTGGATGCAGCGGTGCACAAAATGTGGTTTGTAATACGATGGGATGTCATGCAGCCTTGAAAGGAAGGAAGCTGTGGGACCTGCTGTAATATGACCAGGCATTGAGAACATACCTAATTTAAACGATCAGGACACAAAGGACAAGTGTTGCCTGATCCCAATTACATGAAATAGCTAAAACACACAAATTCTTAGTGACAGGAAGTGGGTCAGAGGTTACTTGGGGGTGGGGAAGGGAACATGTGGAGTCATTGCTTAACGGGTACAGAGTTCATGTTTGGGTGAAGAAAAGGGTTAGGAAATGTGGTAATGGTCACACATCGTAGTGAGGGGCTTCTTGCACTGAAATGTGCGCTCCGAGATTAGAATGGTGAAAATGGTCCAAAATCACTTTTTGTTTTCTTTTGTTTTTTCAAAATCGCTTTTTACAGAACCCCATTCTACTTTGGTGGATTGCTCTGTTTCTGCCTTGGGACTCTGAATAATGAATGCTGAGATAAACATCTCTGGGCAAGGATCTGAGGCTCTCCTCAGTTCTTGGGGTCTGCACCTAGTATTTTATGTTACATGCATATTACTGCAATTGACATATATTTTAGGGCTGGAGATATGGCTCAGTTGGTAATGTACTTGACTTGCAAGCATGAGGACCCCAAACCAGACTGCCAGCCTCCACGTAAAAATGAGGTGTGGTAGCACACATCCATAATCCTAGTTCTGGGGAGGAGTTGGCAGGAGGGGCCTTATGGCTTGCTGGCTAGCTAAATCAGTAACCTCTGGGCTCAGGGAGAACCTGTCTCAAGAAATAAGGTGTTAAGTGATAGAGGAAGACAACTGATCTCCACATGCACACTACATATGTGCAGGTGCACCCACACATATGGGCCCACATGAATATGAACATATATACATACGTGCATACACACAAGCCCCCCAGATTAAAGTATATAAAAAATTTGGGAGGAGGGGTTTGAGGTAGTGTTTCACTTTAACCCAGGTTGACCTGGAACTCACTTTGTAAGCTCCAGGCTGTCCTCAAACTCATATCAGTCCTCCTACCTCAGCCCTCCAAGTGCTGGGATTAAAGTCATATCCCACCACACCCAGCCAAAGTGTATAAAGTTGAAGAAACAGTGTCGTGTGCAGGTGCAATCAGGTGATGAATGGCCGGAAAGTGCTTAGATCGGAGCCTTGCTTTACTGTCAGCCCTTTGTTCTAGAAGAACTATGGAGAGATTTTGAAGGCAGCCATAGCAAGATTAGAGTTGCATTTTAGGAAGATCCAACTGCTGCTTTCACCAGCAAGAATTGGATTTGAGGCTGGGTGGGACCCCGTCTGTGTGAAGGGTGATAAGAGGCATAGTTAGAGGAAGGATTAATGCTGGCTGTATTTTCTAGTGTAAGGCACTAATTCAAACATGATGTGATAACCTGAAGAAGATGTGCAAAAAATATCTTTAATGACCTTAAGTGTTTGTTTGCTTTTTCCCCTCATGCACAGAGATCCCCAAAGCACAACCTCCCTTCTGTAGCTTTTTAATTTTATTTTAATCAATGTGCACCAAAATGTCCACGTGTTTTATGTCTTGGCAGCTGAGAGAGAACGTCTGGAATTGTGTGTGTTTTCTTTCTATTGCTCTTTTTCTCTGTTATCTTTTCCCAGGGAGTAAATACCTCTAAGACCAAGGAGTACAGGACTAGAAAAAGTATTGTCCAGATCGACAAGGGACCTTTTGACAAATTGCAGAATTCACAGCACTGACTATTGACGCTTTTGACTTTGAAGGCTGGGGATGGAACTGGGAAGCTGTAATGGGCACTGCCCGGTGCTCAGCTGAACTCCTCCCTTGGAACCACTGGAGGCATAGTATTGCCACTTCTGTAACTTAGAACTCACTGCCCCCCCAGCACCCCCTGGATGCCAGGCACCATTCTTCCTTACGCTACTCCAGTCTTTTGATTGCAGATTTTTGCCATCCTCTTGGGGCACATCAAAGGGAAGCCATTAAAGTCCTTCGTGTAATTGACATGGAAGTATAATTAACATATTTGTTTTCTGTGCCATCAGGAAGCTCAAAATGTTCTGTTATATGTTGATGCTTGAATGGTTATTCATTCCTTTGAAACTAACCAAGTATTATTCTTGCTTGCTACTGAGTTGGTGTTCATGACAGAAAGATAGACAGATACACATACACACACACACACACACACACACACACACACACACACAC
>PVHP010021239.1:0-30136 GCA_004024765.1 Zapus hudsonius
CTCTCTCTCTCTCTCTCTCTCTCTCTCTCTCTCTCTCTCTCTCTCTCTCTGCTTGAAAATGAATAAATAAAATATTTTTTAAAATTATTTAAAAAGAAGAACCCCATTGAGCCTGTGATGGTGAGGTTTTGTTGTCAACTTGGATGTTTTTAATTATCTTGGGTGGGTCTCTGAGGATGTTTACAGGAAGGCAGCCTCTCAGCAAGGTGCAGGATGTAAAGAAGCTCAAAGAAGCTGGAAGTAAACATCCTTTCCTGTGTGGGCAGCGCAGGAAGGAAATCCCAGAGACTCAGGAAGCCATTAAGTCTGGAGAAGGGTTGTAAGACCCCACCCTAAGGCTACATAAAGGGAAAGAAATTCTCTCCTTGCCCCTCCTGCCTGTTCCCTGTTCTGTGTGTGTGGTGTAGGTGATGGGTTTTCTTTTGCTGGAACTTCCCCTCAATCTGTAGTTTCAATAAACACTTTCCTCCCCCAAATTGTTCCTGGTTTGAAGATTCATCCCAGCGGCGAGTGGCTGACTGCGACAGAGCCCATAGGAAAGAGAGGCGGGGACAAGTAGAAATAGAAAACCAGCTGCCTTTGCAGGATTCTGCCCTCAACCCAGCCACCTCATCCCCTAATCACATTTCTGGGTCAAGGAGAAATGTGTAACTTCTGCCTTGTAGTTGGTGGTGGATATCAAAGGTGCAGTGATGTGAACAGTGCATGTACAGTCTGTCATGCAGAGAGAGGCAGACAGCCTGTTCTTTCATTGTCTTGGTCTCAGACACCATCTCATTTTGCTCCTTATCTATCCAGCCTTAGGTCAGGACCTCCATGTGGACCCACCTGCTGCTGAAGTTTCAGACAACACATTCCTATCTCCTGCAGGAAGAAGGAGGAAGGTCAGATGGTGTGCGCCTGCTGAGCTGCTTTCAGGAGGGCACAGTGCTGACATCTCAGTGATTAAAACATAGCTCTTAGCTGCGAGGGAAGCTCACACGTGTGTGTGTGTGTGTGTGTATGTGTGTGTGTATGTGAGAGAGAGAGAGAGAGAGAGTGATCTAGGAATACTGGCTGCTCCATTGAATTAAATAAGGGGTCTACTATCATAGTAAGAAAGAAGGGGAGAATGGCCATGGGCCTGGCAACCAGCACTCTGTATCACCGTGACCTTCCACCTAGCACTCGGCATCAACTAAGTTTCAGCACCCATGTGGCAGAGGCGAGGACAGTCCATTCCTCTAATCTTACAATAAGAGCAAATGGTGGAGCCACAGCCACAGACATTCAATCTACACAGGATAAGCCAGTGAGACAGAAACCAACGATCTTCGACACAAAGACCCCAAAACTCACAACCTTAAAGCAGCCTTAATACTCATCCATCACGACTCAGGGAACTGAGCGGAAGAGGGGGCGGAAAGATTGTAAGAGCCGTGGTGGGGGAGACTATCCAGAAGCATGGCACCCATCAGTAACAACACACTTGGGCCAGGAAGACCGGGGTTGAGTACTAGGCTATCCAGGGTCCCCTGCCACAAGGACTGATCCAGACGGCCCACGGAGGAGGATATCCTGCTGATTGGGGATGGGGAGGGGGGCATTGGGGAATCGGGGATAACAACTCATCGTTTGCCCACTGAATAATGTAACTCATTATGGACAATAAATATATATTTAAGAAAAAAAAGAGCAAGTAGCACCACTGATTGCTCACCATGTGCCTGGCACTGGGTTTGGCTCATTCCAGGCTCGTCTGCCCTCATAACAACCCTTTGAGGTTGGTCTTATTACAGCATTGATATTCTTAGATGAGGAGGTCAAGTCCTTTGCAAGTGTCGTATGTCTAGAAAGTGGCGGAACTGGTGCCTGTAGCCCTTGCTCCTTGATTGCTGAGCCATATGGTCTCGCTATGGTGAGAGACCTTAACAAGACCCAAGGGTGCTTCAGCTCATGTGAGCACAGGATGTTGTGAATTACCCATTCCTTTCCAGTGGACACCAATGAGAGGTCAGTGTTCTCTCTCCATCCAAAATCAGCATTCCAGGAGGAATGGTAAGTCCCAAGACTCCTGAGTGTCTCTCACATGATAATCCAGAAATACTATTCAGCTACTGGTCTGAATAACAAATCTTTGCTTTTATCCTCAAGGTGAAAAGAAGAGAGGGTACAAGCCTGCCTGCTAGTCTCCAAGAAGAGGCTGATGTTGGTGAACTCCTAAAATGATGGTGTTTGGTTTTCATTGTTGTGTAATGTATAGATTAATATTTTACATGTGTGTGTGCATGCATCCATATATGCAAATTTGTGCATATATGTGTGTGGGCGCATGTATATATGTGAGTGTGGGCTTGTGTAGAGGCCAGAGGTTTAAGTCTTCCCTGATGGCTCTCCATGTTATTTATTTATTGAGACAATGTCTTTAACTCAAATAAAGAGCTTACTGTCTCTGCTTCCTAAACACTGGAATTACAGGCAGGCTGCGTTGGTTGTCTGGAATTTACATGGATGCTCAGAATCCAAACTCGGTTCTCACATTTGCATGGTAAACAGTCTACTGATAGAGCCATCTTCCCAGCTCTGAGACTAATTTTTTTTTACAGTACTCTTAGGTTCAGAATAAAACAAAATTCCCATGTCCCTCCTTGTGGCATATTTATTATAGTAAGTGAACCGACATGGACACATCATTGACAATTAGCATCTATAATCTACGCCAGAGTTTGCTCTTGGTGGAGAACTATGGATTTTGACAAATATATAAAAACACGTATTCATCATTTTACTATCATACTGGGTAGTATCGCTCCTCTAAAATCATCTAGGCTCCAGCTATTTCTTCCCATTAATTCTAGATATCACTGATACTGAAAGCACCTCCATAGTTGTCATTCTCATAATGTCATATAACTGAAATAATACTATATATGGCCTTTCTAGATTGCCTTCTCTCACTTAGAAATAGCCATTTAAGTGTCTCCCAGGTCTCTTCATGGCTTACCAACTCATTTTTTAATGCTGAATAATATTCCATTGTATGGATGGACCAGTCTATCCGTTCACCTATTGAAAGGCTTTTGCCTCTAAATTTTGGAAATTATGATTAAAAATGCTGTAAGCATCCATGTGCAGATTTTTTTGTGTTTAGGCCTAAGTTTCTAATGTGTTTTTGGTAGATATATTATTGTGTTGTTACTGTTCTTGAGATCTCACTCAGGTTGGCCTGAACTCCTAGCAATCACCCTGCCTCAGCCTCCAGAGTGCTGGGATTAAAGACATGTACCAGTATACTCATCTGGATGACTGATTTAGGAAACACACTTGGTGAATGCCATCTGTCACACCCACTGTTATGAACAAAGTCCAGTACAACTGGTGGGGTGGTGTACACTGAATACAGGGATAAGGGGAAAGGTATGGAGCTTCTGCCCTCACTTCACGTTATGGAGGAGGTCCACACGGAACCCCACTGAGAGTCATGGTACAATGTAATCATTGCTAAACAGAGAAATTCCAAATTAGAGAAAAAACATACATTTCAAACATACCTACACAAAGAGGAAAAGGTAAGAGAAAGCGAAGCTACTTTAGGGCTGGGGAGATTGTTCAGTGGTTAAAGGGTATTTGCTTGCAAAGCTTGAAGGCCCAGGTTCAATTCCTCAGGACCATGTAAAGCCAGATGCACAAAGTGGCACATGCATCTGGAGTTCATTTGCAGTGGCCGGTAGCCCTGGCATGCCCATATACACATATTCTCCTTCTCTTTCTTTTTCTCTCTTTCTTGCAAATAAATAATTTTTAAAGCTATTTTCAGGACTGGATAAATGGCTCAGTTGTTAAGGCACTAGCCTACAAAGCCTAATGACCTGGGTTCAATTCCCCAGTACTCACCTAAAGCCAGATGCACAAAGTGGTGCATGCATGTGTATTTACAGTGGCTAGAGGCCCCAATGCACCCATTCTGTCTACCTCTGTTTCTCTCTCTGCTTGCAAATAAATAAATAAAAATATATTCTTTAAAAGCTATTTTGGCAGGGTGTGGTGTGCATGCCTTTAATCCCAGGACTCGGGAAGCAGAGGTAGGAGGATCACTGTGAGTTTGAGGCCAGCCTGAGACTACATAGTGAATTCCAGGTCAGCCTGGGCTAGAGCGAGACCCTACCTCAGAGGAATAAAAAAAAAAAAGCTACTTCGAAAGTTAGCACCTAACTATTCTGACAACAAACAGGGATGGTGTCCCTCATTCCTCAGCAGTCTCCTCAAGGTCAGTGTTGATATGCTATCAGTCTTGACCAGTGCCATTAAGACAAGAAATTACCTTAAAAAGTCACCTGAGCATGAGAATGAGTTTAAGTATAAATTAAAGTCCTCTCTACTAGACCGGGCTGAATAATAAATAATGTCCCTGTCCTGAACCCTGTGAATGTGGCCTTATCTGGAACCGGATCCTGTGCATATAACATTATTAATGGTCTTGAGTCGAGGAGGTCATCCTGTATCAGCTAGATGGATCCCAATCCAATGACAAGTGTCCTTCCGAGAGTCACAACAATGAAGATAGAGAGGTAACGTGACCTCTCTATCAGAGGCAGAGGCTGGAAAAATGAGCCATGAGTACAGAAAAGCCAACAGCTACCAAAAATTAGGAAATGGGACTGGGGAAATGGCTCAGCAGTTAAGGCCCTTGCCTGCAAAGCCTAATGACCTGAGTTTGATTCCACAGTAACCATGGAAAGCCAGATGAACAAAAGGGGTGCATGCATCTGGAGTTGGTTTGCAAGGGCCAGTGGCCCTGGTGTGCCCATTCTCTCTGACTCTCTCTCTCTCTCTCTCTCTCTCTCTCTCTCTCTCTCTCTCTCTCTCCTCTCTCTGTTTCTCTCTGCTTACAAATAAATACATAAAACTATTTTTTAAAACTTAGGAAATGTAAATGTCTGTTCTTCCCAAGAACCCTCAGAGGGGATGTGGCCCCACCAACACCTTTCAGAATCTGGCTTCCAGAATCTAAGAGGATATATTTCCATTGTTTAAAATCACTTAGCTTGTGGTTGTTATAGCAGCCACAGGAAAGTAATCCCTACTACCAAGGACATTTTTACTTACCAAAAACAGAATATTAGTTGGAAATAATTTTGTTGGGCATAGTCATTCTTTTTGGCCACCCCGCATCTGAGTCCTGTCCCTTTGTTTAGGAATACATCAGACACAAGATACATGATATAGTTCCATTCAAGTATCATGATTCCTTCTATAAAGTTCTAGTCTGTCTTATTTAGTTGAAGACCTGGGTGGGCTTACAAGTTCTACTCAAAGGCACTTTACATCATTCTTGTCTTTTCCAACAAAATTAAAAGTGCCTTAAGTATTTACCATAATGTGGAGTAGACAGCAAATGGTGGGTTGCAATTATCCATAAAAGAGAGAGAGAGAGAGCGGAATGTCCTCCATAAATCAAGGAAGTCAACCATGTTTCTAGCAATAAAAATTCCTACCAAATCTCCCTTCCAATCTCTCCCTCTCTAACCTATCTTCCATGCCTAGACAAAGTGACTTTTCTAATATGGAAATGTGATAGTTGATGTTTTCATTTGCTTTCCCTTGTCTATAGAATAATGGTGGAAACTTCAGAAAACAGCCTGACTTCAAACTTCCTTGGAGGCTCTGTCATATTTCCACTCTGACCCCTGTTTCTCACCAGACTCCCCCTCCTTGAATCAAATACACCCTCAAATTCTCTACGTTTGAAGGTACTATGGTCTAAAAGAGATACAAAAAGGAGACTTCAACTTGAACCAAGCTAACATACTCAGTAAGCCAACAGGCTGCACTCTCTCCCTGCAACATCCCATTTCTCCTTCATGTTCTCTGGAAGTCACTCTTCAGGGCAGAAATGATGATGTCTATCAAGCCATTTTATTTTCCAGACTAATGTATCCAATTAGTGTCCATCTCTGGCCAGCTACCTATGGTGGATGTGCTATAATTCCTGGTGAATTCTAAAGTGACCTGGGGACATTCCCTCAGAGTTCGCTCCTCTCCTTACCAGCTGATATCCACATGTGGAAGACCTCGAGCTCCCAGAGGACTGTGGAGCCATGAGATGAATTCTGGGTATTGGGATCACTATCTGGAGGTCTATTCATCCAACACTTATTACAAGTTCGGAACAAGCTTTAAAGTGTTGCTCTGAAAAGGGGCTGTTTGTTACAGCATCCTCCTGTCTGATGCATTCATCCTGGAATAGCAGCTGAGTGTCAATTTTTCTGAATTGCTCTCAGCTCTTCTAAAAGCTAATTACTCCCTTCTTGATAATTTCACAGCGCTTGTAATTGTTTTAAGCAAAGACCCTTATAATTATGTGTAATGATGGAATTAATAGCATATTAACACAAACTGCTTGGAAAACAGGGTTTTGTAAATTACTTACAAGTCTCCTACTCTAACAATCACTTTTATAAGATTCCTTCTCTCTTTAATATACACTTTTTTGTTTTTATTTTTTCAAGGTAGGGTCTTACTCTAGACCAGGCTGACCTGGAACACACTCTGTCGTCCCAGGCTAGCCTTGAACTCACAGCGATCCTCCTACCTCTGCCTCCCAAATGCTGGGATAAAAGGTTCTCCAGTGATTTTAGTGTGTAGCCAGGGTTGAAAACCAAAGGTGAGGCTGCGAAGCAAACAGGAGGGTGAAGTGACAGGACTGGAAAATGCCTCTTCTGGTGGCAAGAAACAACTACTTGGGTTTGCTGTCTCTTTTCCTGTAGGCAAAGAGCACTTACCCATCCACATTTGTCCTCAAGTGATCTTGACATTGATGTGGGGAACAGTCCAGAGTGCCCCATGGGGCGGCACATGTAGTCCCAGCTATTCAGGAGGCTGAGGCTGGAGGATCACTTGAGTCCAGGAATTCTGGGCTGTAGTGTGTGTTGTGCCAATCAGGTGTTCTCATTAAATGCAGCATCAATATGGTGGCCGCCCAGGAGCAGGGGACCACCAGGTTTCCTAAGGTGTGGTAAACCAGCCCAGATAAGGAAAGTCCACAGCCAATAATTAAAGGATGGAATTTTTCCCTGCAGACAACATAATCCCGGAAGCTACAACAAACAGAAGCCCATTGGGAGGCAGGAGGAGGCAGGAGTTCTGTTCTGTTTCCCACTGTGTCCCTAGAGCCTAGTGCCAAGTCTGGGGATGCTTGTTATGGAACTTAACTGACCCTCACCTATCCACTTCTCAAATCTTCTGTGAAGCCTTCCCTCATTTCTCCAGGAATGAATGAAGCCATCATCAAGAGGATATTTTTGTTTTACACTTGCCATTCCCAAAGACAGGAGAAAACACTGTAGCCTGGATGGCAGTCACTGGTGAGGACTCACCTTACCTGGGTTACTTTGGGCAGATGGACATCTGTGGGCAGCAGCCCAGGAGCAGGCAGCTTCCCACAGGCTGGCAGCAGAAACAAAGCCCGGCATCTTGCCACCCAAGGAGGCTGCTCACTACAACCACAGCCAGATAGGAAGTGAGGCAGGGGTGTCAGATGCTTAGGATGAGGACACTGTCAATGGGACTCCTGGTTTAAATCTGCACACCAAGGAAGGAGAAATACCATTCTCCTCCAAACATCATTATCTTCTTTCCTTCCACCCCCAGATAATAGAAATACCAGAGCCAAAGTCTTGGTGCTTCTTCTCCAGGGATATTCAGTCCAAGAGACCTCATTATATGGCTGGGAAAAGGTATTTTTTTACATACGATATTGAAATACTATATAAGTCGATCCATCTTATGTTCTCTAAGTTGTGAGCACTTGCTCTATTATGTGTATGAGAAGCTAAACCTGACATTGTTACTGTAGCATATAAATAACAAATGTTCTGGAATTCTGTGGTTGTTTGTATTTAGGATAAATGTTTTATAGCCTTCATTCTCTACCATGCAGCAAATGGGAAATGATTTTTAGGGATTTAGTAAAAAGAATAACTCAACCATAGTTTTAAGAATGGTATAGGTGTGCAGTAGGCAATCATGAGCTTGTTTGTGAATTTTTAAAATATTTTCCCTTCTATATCATCTCCCTTTGTTTGGGAGTTGGTCCTCATAAAGAGAATGCTTGTCACTGTTGCTGACTTGTCCTTTAAAGAAGCATTTGTGATGGGGCTGGAGAGATGGCTTAGCAGTTAAGGCACTTGCCTCCAGTGCCTAAAGCCCCTGGTTCAATTCACCAGACCCACAAGGTGGTGGCCCTGGTGCCCCCCCTTCTCTCTCTCTCTCTCTCTCTCTCTCTCTCTCTCTCTCTCTCTCTCTCTCTCCTTGAAAATGAATAAAGTATTTTTTAAAAGCTCAGTTTAAAGAAAAGAATCATTTGTGAGAATCAAGAAGGAACTTGATTTTTTAAAAAACTGTTACCTTTTTTGTTCATTTTCCAACCTACATTAGAGTTTGAGGAATTCTTTGCCATTTATCCTGTTCACAAAAGTTCTTCCAGGTACCTTTTGTTTTCTGAAGAATGTACTTCCAGAACGTTCTAGCTTATGACCACTAGCTTAAGACATGAATACAGTTCAGGGGTCCTTTAATTCTATTTTTATGTGAAAGGTGGAGAACTGCTCATTCTTGGAACACCTTCAAAGGAAGGAGCCATCTCTTCAAATTTTGTATCACCCATAGGGACAGGTAACCCTGAAAGAAACTGAATTCTTGTCACTTCACTGACAAGGACCCATTCCATGGCCCTGTCGCCTTGGCCAAAACACCAAAGTTACCAACTTACTCCTCCCAAGGAAACAATGCCCAGAGGGGTTTCTCTCTTTTTTCTGTCTCTAGTTTTCTGCAATCCCCACAATGTAGCAGGTCACCTAAATGTTCATGTTCTGATTTACACACTTTAGAGGCAAAAGAAGCTCTGTTTTGTCTCCAAACTGAAAAGACACTGCTGAACTTCGGGCCATTAAGAAATTGAAGAATTCCTACATGATAGTCATACGAGTTGATGTGTTCCAATGCATTTCAAATAAATGTCAAGTCTTTCCAGCTGAACCAAGCGACATCTAAAAGGGACATCTGAGTAGGAAACTAAATAGCATTAGGGAAGAGGCAGGGTTATCTTAGATTTATAGGTCGTACAAATATTTATGTAAGGTGCTAAAAAGTAGCATCCCTCCTCCTTAAAACTATTGGCCAAAGTGGCTTTGCAACATTACTTTCTAAGTAAATATTGCTGCACCATTCTAAACAGATTTATTAGGCTGTCACCAGCAGCCAAATATTTACACCAGCTTTGTGGGTTGAAAAGGTAGTTTAAGAAGACTGTTTTAACCACAGCTTTGTAAATGTTTAAGGTAACATCCTGTCTCTTTGAAACCACCCCACCTAGCCCTATCATCGTATTTATAATATGAAGACAACAAGGTCAAAGTGATGCATTAGTTCCTGCCGTCCAACCTTGGCCTTCTATCCTTTTATCATAGCCAAACAGAAATGAAAACTGACCCTTCTATGCAGTACCTGAGAAGTCACTGACAAGGTTGAGTGGGAGCCGAAATAGAGAGGAAATATAATTTTTATAGCAGATGTAAAGAATTTAAATAATGTGATTAGGTCTTGCTTCGAAATGACTGAATGGCTGTCTTTATTTTTAATGAATTCGTTTGCTATAGAAGTATTGCAATGTCTAATTGAATAAAAATCTGTGTGTGTCTTGTTGAGAAAATTCTGGGCTTGGCTAATGCTGATCAGTCCCATTTCTTGTGGTCTAGTTGGTCTCAATATCACGTAATGAAATCTTGGTCGGGAGTCTTACAGTTGCTGGTAAAAGAAACCAAGCTCCCAAGAGCCTACACAACACCAGCACCAGCTTCTGTCATGGAAAGAACCAGGAGATCTGTCTCCATGCCCAATGGATTCAGGTGTTCAGCACTGTTACCAAAATCATTTTCTTTCTATCAATCTTCTGCTCGGGCAGTTTTAGCTACTGCCATGGACAAGCTCCAGGCTTTTATGGCACCAGCTGAGCACACGACAGACAGACATTTGGTCCAGGATTGAGTCCATGGCTCTTCTCAACAAGTGTGTGATTTATGTGCTTGCCTCAAATCAGGGGATAGTGTAAGATGGTGGGGATCAACTGAGATTTACCCCATCCGTTGAAAGAGGAGAAGATAGGACTATAGTAGTCTGGGGGGCGGCAGGGGCAGATGTAGGTGATGAAACAGAAGAAAGGTTTTAACTAATAAATGATGAAAATGATCGATGCCCTGATTAGTTAAGCGCAATTGCAAGAGATAATTTTTTAGTTCCTAGCGATGACACTAAGGTACCAAGAAACACCCTAGAGACTGGAAGCTACCTGCAAATATCATAGTCATGGCAAGACCTCACTCTGTGCAGAAATGAAGAGGATGGAGGGATCAGCAAGGCCATTCAATTATGTACAAGTCTACCCATCACTAAGAACCCCAGCATCCCATAACTGACTCAATTAATACATAAACAAAACCCGGTTCATCCCAAACATCAGCCTGAGCTGCTAATCAGCTGTGGTTCCCTGGGCCTTGGACATCCGTCATGTGATCTAGGACGAGTATATCTGCACCTTATCTGTTTTCTATGAGACTTATTTTTTTTTAGTGATTTGACTTCCACAATGAAATCTAAATACGTAGACTATAAGTTTCCATTGAGTTTCATGGAGTATTTGCCCAGCACTTGGTATTCAAAGCATAAGAGGCAAAGGTCACTGCTATGATTTCAATCCAAATTGTCTTCCCAAAGACTCATGCTTCAGATGCTCAGCCCACAGCTTTTGGCATTATTTTGAAGGTTGTGGAGTCTTTCAGTGGGGCCTGGCTAGTAGAAACAGTCACTAGGAAGGGACTGTGAAGGCTATACCTGCCCCAGGTTCCTGTCTTGTTTCCTCTGTTTCCTGGTATGTGCAATGTGAATAACTTGTCACCTCATTCTCACTCAAGCTCTCATGTCCTCCTGATTGTGAGGAACAAAACACCTCTGAAACCATGAGCCAAAACACACCTTTTCTCCTTTAAGTTGCTTGTGTCAGTTCTCATGTGACAGTGATGGAGAGATACCATTGCAGCTCCCATCATGAAAAGAATGTTTAATGTATTTCGGATGACAAGGTTAAAGTGCTAGGTTTTATTACTGGCCCAAGTCTTTATATCCTTGCCTTGACCTTATGTATATATTGGCAGAGTATGTTTCTACCTCTTGCCTTTGAAGTTGGTCATGTGACTTGCATTAGCCAATGGAATGTGAATAAATGGAACAGTCTCCTATCTTAGTGTAGACTTTAAAAGACCTTCAGTAATGCAATTTGTCCAAAACCACGAGGAAAGCTTGCTCTGGTGCTTCGTCACAGCAGACACATGCAACTTGGCAGGATTCCCCTGCCCTGCCTGTCCATCCTAACAGAAACCCCAGAAAGGCTGTGGCCCCTACCTTTCCCTCCTCCTGCTGCCTCCTGGCCAGCTGTGGTGCCCTGCTTCTGGCGGATGAAATAATAAAAATTTCCTTCCATGGCCTCCACCCTTGTTGCCATCCCTCAGTCCTCTCTGATCAAAGAACTTCGAGCTGGGGAGGGAGATGGCTCAGTCTGTAAAGCTGTTGCTGTTGTTAAAGCTGTTGAGAACAGGAGTTTGGATCCCCAGCACCCACATAAATGCTCTAGCATTGATAGGTGGGCATGGCGGCTGCCTTTAATCTGGAGAGCACATACACCCACACTCAAGCACAGCAAAAAGAAAGCCTAGGCAAAGTCGCAACTCTTCCTTCACGGTACTAGCTATATGACTGCCATCTTGGACTTAATATATAAGTAACTAAGGCTGGGAACTGAGGTTGTAGCTCAGTGATGCAGCATGAACAAGGTCCTAGGTTGGATTCCTAGAACCACCACAAGCAACAATAATAACATACCCAACCTCCAGCATGTGCCCTGGGCTCCCAGGATTCCCAGCTCTCTTCCACATACTCCTCAGCTTCTCATTCACTCTATGTCCTCTGAGCCCTGAAGGCCCAGGGGAAGGAAGGCTCTAAAGTCAGAAAGCCTTGGGTCTTGAATGGACTTCACACATGTTACTTAGCTTCAGGACCTTGAATTTATTTCCCTTATTTCCCTACATATACAGTGGTATGATAGGTCATGCCTAACAATGTACCTGTTGACATTAAATAACATAAGGAAACACATAAAAGGGCCCAAGAAATGTTAGCTTTTCTTATTATTCAAACTCATATCTAAATTTGAATCAAGCCTGGGTATGAAATGATTTTTGGAAGAGTTATTAATTTTGTTTTCTAGTTTTGTTTTTCAGTATTGGGCCTCAGTCACTAAGCTGTATCTTCAGCCCTAATTGTTAAAATAGTTGCTAATATTCTTACATGTGGTCATGATCCTATGATTATGCTACGGGGTGTACTTACCTTCAGGTAAAGTGGGCCAGAATGCTAGGAGCGAAGTATCTCAGGTTTCCCACTTAGTTTCAAGTGATTGGGAAACAAAGGTAATGCATGTGATATGATCTACGGGACACTTAGCACACATACACCTGGGAGATAAAAGCTGGAGAGATGACTCAGTAGTAGGTGTAGTCTCCTGATATTCTGGTACATAGTTGTTTCTCTCTTCTGCGAGGCAGCTCCTCCTGTCTTTTCCTCAGCCTGTCTCTTATCCCCATCTGGGTCCTCAGCTTAATCTTTTTGCTCCAGACTGATTATCATCTGCTAGTGAGCAGGAATATGGTGTATTCCCCTCACTGTGAGTCTGCTGCTCTGGGCTGCACGCACAGCACACGGAGAGGACCGGCAGATGAACACACACACACACACACACACACACACACACACACACACACACACACACACACACACACACACACTGCCCTCAGCTGTCTCCTGCCTAGCTGGCTCCTCAGCCTCCATCCCTTCCTCTCCTGAGCACTTCCAAGAACCGACTGGCCAGTTGGAGGCCTATAGAAGGCTCTAGAGAATCAAAGAACTCATAATATTCCTGGGCTCCCGGCATGCAGTGTCCCCTCCTGACCTCACAGACAAGGACCCTCCTTATGTTGAGCCTTTGCCCTTCCCATGTAGGCCCAGGTCCTCGTGCACCATTTTGAACCCCAGTTCACTAGACTGGCATGATGGTCACCCGTTCCTGCTGCCCCTCTCTCTGGGAGGTGGACGCTGCTCCTGGACCCCTGGCTGGCACTGCAAGGCAAAATCAATGCTTGGATGCTAAGTCTTGACCCAGCTAGGACCTGTGTGTGCCCCTATGTAGATCTCTATGCTATGGACTGCTGACCTCGGTTTGTCCTGGCACTGGCCCTCCCTCTGGGCCTGGCATACCCCATACCCCTCTCTGCTAGTCCGCCTCACTGACAGGAGGAACAGAGGAAGCTGACTGTCCCCCCAGGACCATGTGGCAGAATACCTTGAGTGGCTATCCTGCTTCGTCATGGGCTCTCGAGCTAGCAGCTGGGCTACGCTTGGTCACACGTGTGCACACACATATCTTTTGCTTCCCAATCATTTGAACAAGTGGGAACACACCACGATGCTTCTGTAGCCCTTGTACCCCGCCCACTGGCCTTGTCTCACAATCATTTGGGAAACCTTTCTGGGAGCCCCCAAAGTTCTTGAAACAGTATAGACTTGGCAGCAGATGCGAGCGAAGGCAGCTGTGCTGTGAGGACTGTGCCAGGAGATGCAGCAGAGCGGCCTTGGACTTGGGACAGTGTGGAAACACTAGCCACCGAGGTGAGAGCTTCTCTCTGAAGCCTTGGCCCCTCCATGCTGCCGAGGCTCATCGCTGCAGACATTTGGTGAGCAGACCTGCCTTTGAAGTCCTGGCAAGGCTGGGCACATCTCCCTCAGGGGAGGGGGGGGGACATGTGATGGGGGGAGAGCAGAGCAAGGCCACACCTCTCCTCCCCCCCACCCCAGGCTGAGGAGCAACCCTTCTTTTCTATACAATTATAGCCTCTGCCAGCGAGGCAGTTATGAAGACTGGTCTTCTCTTTGTCTCCTCTGCCAGGTGTGATGGCCCACACCTGTCATCCCAGACCTTCAAAGGATGTTGCACAGTTCAAGGGCAGTCCGAGTATTTAGTGAGGGCCTATTCCAAACCCCCACCCAGAAAAAGAACAGAAAAACTGAGGACCCAGAAGAAAATGCCTGGTTTGTGGGCTCCTAGTTTCTCTTAAATGAAATAAGAGGATTTGGTTAAGGTAGGTGTTGCAGTCAGCTTTCTAGTTGCTGCTCAAAAAGAACCCAAGCAAAAGCGGTTTATTAGGCTTACGGACTCGAGGGGAGACTCCATCCTGGCAGGGAAAATGATGGCATGAGCAGAGGATGGACATCACCTCCACCACAGCACTGGAAACAGCGGCAGGAAGGTGTCCCAAATACCAGCAAGGGGAAGCTGGTTTATAACCCCATAAGTCCGTCCCCAACAACACAGCTCTAGTGAGGTTCTAATTCCCGAATTGCCATCAGCTGAGGATCGATCAATCAGAACACAGTCATTTGTTTGTGGGGGACACCTGGATCAAACCACGACAGTAGGCTTAGTGTGAGTCAGCAGTTTTCAAAGTGTGGTCAGCTACAACCTGTGAGAAATGACTGTAGCATTCCCCTATTGGCCAGCCTCTACCCGCCCCTTGGACTGGCCTCAGCATCCAATAACAACCTTTCCACGCTTGGCCCTGATGAGATCAGCTCTGATGCTCCACCTGGGAATGACATCATATGTCTTTCTGTGTCTGGATTATTTCACTTGTTCTCCAGGTTCATCCATCTTGTCACAGTGTCAGGATCATCGTTAAAGTCACCGTAGTTAACCATAAAATATTAAAGATTTCAAAATGGCTGGAAAATATTTTGAATGTTGTCACCACAAAGAAATGATAAGTGTTCTGACTTTTCTGTGACTTTGCTAAAAACCCTAACAGTTTTAGGAATGCATTTCTAAATAATGGGGGGGAAATGATAAATGTTGAAGTTGATGGATATGTCCATTACTTTGATTTGATTATAAAGTGTATACATATATCAAAACATCACATTGTACCCCACAAGTAATTGTGAGTCAATTTAAAAATAGGTGTAGCCTCACTTTTCGTGGTGGCACTTGGGAAGCAGAGGTAGGAGGTTTGCTGTGAGTTTGAGGCTAGCCTCTAGCCTCTGCTCCAGTCTACTAGAGCAGAAACCCCGAGGGTGGGCATCTGTAAAATGTGTTTGGACTGTACTTCTGGGTGAATTTGCAGCACCTTTGGTATAAAAGCCTTCTCATGGCTGGAAGGGTGGCAAATTGCTATAGCCCCAGCATTCCAGAGGGGGAGTCAGGAGGACCACAAGTCCAAGGTCAACCCAGATAACATTGTGGGACCCTGCCTCAGAAAACACAAAGAAGCAAACAAATAAATATCTAAAAAGAAATCAGGCCCTCATCACCTATGTATAGTTTCGAGGTCTGTCATGGCGTAACAGACAGCTTATACCACAGACTGCCCGTCTCATCCTTCCGTGGCTACCAACCCAAATCTTGGTGTCACCAGCCAGGTTCGTAGTGAGGGTTCTCCCCTAGGTTTGCAGAGGACCACCTTCCACTTGGTCCTCAAGGACCCTTTGCTCTGTGTGGCAGCACCCTGCTCTACTCACATGGACATCGGTCCTGTTGGATAAGGGTGACACCCACATGGCCCATGTTCCCTGAATGACCTCCCTAATTGTACTCCTCAGAGAGTCACGCTGAATGTCAGGTGTTGTGGGCTGTCTTCCCAGATGAAAGAGAAACTGTATGAGTCATATGCTTTGCAGGATTAGAGTCCCCACTGCATGATGTATATCTGATACCAAGTCACCTACACCAGTGGACTCGCTCGTCATCAGCTTGCAACTTGAACTCTGGAATAACACTAACTCATGCAGCATTTACATTTCCAGCATGAGATAAGCCATGGCCTTTTCTACTGCTCCTAATATTCCATCTGGAAAAGAGGGGCTGGAGAGATGGCTCAGCAGTTAAGGCACTTGCCTCCAGTGCCTAAGGCCCCCAGTTCAATTCCCCAGTACCCACATAAGCCAGACCCACAAGGTGGTGGCCCTGGTTCTCTCTCTCTCTCTCTCTCTCTCTCTCTCTCTCTCTCTCTCTCTCTCTCTCTCTCTCTCTGTGTGTGTGTGTGTGTGTGTGTGTGTGTGTGTGTGTGTGTGTGTGTGCTTGAAAAAAATGAATAAATAAAATATTTTTAAAAAGAGGCTTGGTGCTGAGCTACTCACCAAAACCCATAGCCAGAGATGAAACCAGGCTATCAACACAGAAGTCTGGCTTCTAAGTCTAAATTCTTGAAACAGGATCTCCTCATAGAGCCCAGGTTTGCCTCAAGCTAGCAATCCTCCTGCCTCAGCCCCCTGAATGCTGGGATTACAGGCCTGTGACACCATGACCAGCCAACGACCAAGTTCATAACCATGTCAGGTAGCAGTCACAGGTCTCTGCCACCTCTCACTTCATGTTGGCATTTTAATCAGCATTTACCACTTTTTATTCTTTTACCCATAGCATTGCATTTATAGATCTGCCTTAATGGAAGTAAACTTCTCTATTGTTGGAAATTTAGCATTTCTTTCTAAATTTTACTTTCTATTCTTGTTTAATGTGTCACATTATATCAGGTACACATAGTGAAAATGTTACTTTAATCAAGCAAAGTATTATCCCTTCTATTTCACAGAGTTCCTCTCTTGCCTATGAGAAGACAAACTAAAATCTCTCTTGGTAACTTTCCACGGGTAAAGTGGAAGAGAGACCTGCTCTTAAACTCCTCCCTTACCCTTTCACTTCAAGTGAAACAGCAGTGAGTTTTCAAAAGCAATGACTTTATCTGTAAAGAAGTCAGTTGTGAAGAATCTAGAGTAGGAAATACAAAATGGTCAAAATATAGTCATTTTCAAGACAAACTTAAACAGATGTGAACCAAGCTACTTCCTAAGACAAAGAGCTCAGCCTCTCAGCTTGGCTGGGGCCAGGACTACCATCTCAGCTCCAGCAAATCCACTTTTTAAAAAAGACTGAAAGACACGAGTTTCCTCCGAACAGATTGTCACAAGCCTCCCACGTGGATCTCTCCAATAACAATGCTGCCCTTTCTGGTACCCGATCAGGATGGAGTGAGCTCACGTGGAGAGGCCCGAGCTTTGCACCCTACTCCTCCAGCCCGTCAGACAGAGAACCTGCTGTGGTTTGAATATGAAATGCCCCCCACTCCATAGGCTGGAACATCTGGTCACCAGCTGGTGGCCCTATTTGGGAAGGTAGTGGAACCTTTAGGAGGAAGTACGTCACTCTAGGCAGGCCTAGAGGTTTTAAAGCCAAGCCCCACTCACTGCCTGCTTCTCTCTCTCTCTCCTTCCTGACTGTGGATACAGTGTTGCCAACCACTTCCTGTTGCTATGCCTTCCCTGGCATGGTGGAACTCTAAGCCAAAATAAACGCTTCCTTAAGTTCCTTCCTTCTTGTCAGGTATTTGGTCAGTAACTAGAATGCTTTCCAAAATGGGGTACCGGTTCCAGTGACCAGTGGAGCGATGTCTTTCTCCTTAATGACACCTCCCCTTTGCTGACATCTCACTGTGTGCAGGCTCAGCTTGGGACATATGATAGGACATAAAGCTCACTGAATAGTGAGGAAATGGGGACATATATTGGTTCATGACATTTGTTTCAGATTACATTGCCAAGAATTGAAGCTCTAGAATTCCTGCACAGGCTGTCTGGCTGCACAGCCTGGGTGCGTTAGCAGACCACTTCCTCTCAAACGCAACCTGAAGTGGAGTTTGGCACATAGAGAAATGTGCCCAGTGTTCTCGCCACCTCTACCATCAGCAGAAAGTAAGATCTGAAAGGAGCCACAGAACATCATTCGGTTTGGTGTCTTGCCACAACCCAGAGAAGGTGTTATTATCAATAGATGAAATAACCAAGGTTCTGAGAAAAAAATACATAAAACAAATCCCAGAAAAGTTTATTCAAATAATAAATGGTGGCTGAATCAAGGAGCATTGGCTCGTTTGCTGAGTCCAGCGGGCCATAAATCAGAAGTCCCAATGGCTCTGTGAGGCCTCTGCCTTGGGTTCTGTTTCGACCACCCCAGGGCTAGGCCACAGTTCTGTGGGAGCCTGACTCCTGCTTGCAGAACTCCCAGGGCCTGGCACAGTGCTTACTTGCTGGAGGTTGTGCTTCAGTGCTGGCTGGGTCCCATGGATGGCTGGGAGGCCTCTGTAGGCACACCCCTCCCTCCCACAGCTCCATGTAACTGAGGACAAGTCTGCTGCCCACATCATAATGGATACTCACCCCCCACACACACCTTCTCCCGGAAAGAAGCGCTTTAAGGTGATGGCCTTTGTGGCGGAAACTCCTACAGAGAGGATCCAGTCCAGAAATGGACAAAGACCCAAAGACCCATCATCAGGACTTGGTGGGGTCACATCTTGGCCAGGTCTGGCTGTGACATGAAGTGAGAGGGTCAAGGAAGGCTGCAATTTGGGGCTCTTACAGTGACCTCTGTTTCCTGGAATCTGGGGAGATGGTGTTCCCACCTGAAGTGTCTGAAGCCACATGTCACTAGCATTTTCCCAAGAGAACTGGTCCCTGCTGAGCAGGGTATGGGACAGGCCATGATGCGTGTGTGTTTTCTGGTCCAAAGGACTCAGAGTGGTGGGTCATCTCCAAAGTGATCGTGCATCAAAGAGTGTCCTCCAGGTGGGGTGGGGTGACACCAAGAACTACCCAGAAGTCATTGCATCTGTCAGAGAAGGCTCTGCCTTGGGAAAATCATCAGGCTGAGGATCCCAAGGTCGGAGAATAAGCTCAGGGCATGAAAAGAAGGCCATACGGCTAAGTCACTGTAACTATTTATTTTCTCCAATTCCTCCAACTTCCACCCCAAACATCCCATCCTGACCTTTGAGAGCAAACCTAGAAGGACCTAGAAGGGGAGGAAAGGGAGTGGGGAGTGGGGAAGAAATGAGCCCGCTTGCCCAAGCTGAAGGTGGAGAAAAAGTTGTCACTTCAGGAGAGTCCAGAGTTTTAATAAGGACAGGACTAGATTTGTGTGTGTGCAAGTGACCAAAAAGTCTGCCTGGTCTTTTTGAGATTTTTCACTTGATGACAGGCACCAAAGAGCAATTCAAGTTCTCAGAATATCTGATAGGAAATGATAAGAAAGGAAAAAGTGGGCCGGAAAGATGGTTCAGTGGTTCAGGCATTTGCCTGCAAAACCTAACGTCCCAAGTTCGATTCCCCAGTACCCATGTAAAGCCAGATGCACAAAGTGGCCCATGCAACTGGAGCTCCTTTGCAGCAGCTGGAGGCCCTGACACACCCATTTTCTCTGTCTCTTCTGTCTCTCTCTCTGCTTTCAAATAAATAAATGACAATATTTTTAAAATATATTTACTTGACAGAGAAAGGGGGGTTGGGAACAACAGGACTTCCTGCCACTTTAAACAAATTCCAGACATATGCACCACTTTGTGCATCTAGCTTTACACGGGTACTGGGGAACCAAACCCAAGCTATCAGGCTTTGCAAGCAAATGCCTTTAACTGCTGAGCCATCTCTCCAGCCCTATTCCGTTTCTTTCGGTGGCTATCTTGCAGGCTCTCATGATCTCTTGAGAACCAGCAGCTGGTATTTTCACATAATAAGCATTTCCGTTGCTTAGGTGGAATGGTTCACATGTGACTCTGGAAAGAAAATCAAATTGCCTTTTCCTTAAAAAAAATTCTCACTGAAAAGGTATTTTGCAATTGCAAAAAAAGATTCCACAAAATCTCATTTCTAACTAATTCCTACAATTAGAAAGCACTGGCATTCTCTAATTCTGCCTCTTTTCTAACAGAACCTGTATTTTGTGAAGGGAGAAAGCTGTTTCATGAAGCAGCTTCTGAGTAGTTTTCTGGAGCGTCTCTATACCAGGGACTGGAATGTTCTACATGCTGTTGGCAATCACTCCAGAGAATCTTTACTGGTTAGCTCTAAAGCTACCTTACAGATTTTAAATGCACATTAAGGGGGCTGGGGAGATAGCTCAGCAGTTAAAGGTGCTTGCTTGCAAAGCCTGCCAGGCCAGGTTCACTTCCCCAGACCCATGCCTAGCTTGTTTGCAGTGCCAAACTGCTCTGGTGAGTCTGTACATTCTCATTCTCGTTCTTTCTCTCCCTTCCCTCCCTCTCTGCTTGCAAATAAATAAATGTTTTAATAAAAAGCAGTTTTAAATTGCTCAAAGAGACAAGAAATCTATAGAGTAGCTAAGCAATGCCTCAAACTTAATATTATATTAAGCCTTATATAGTTTTAAGCCGAACTAAGGGATCCCAGATAGAGAGCCGTAAATAAAATGAAAGCTCGATTCTCTCTCATGTCAAACGTCCAGAGTGAAGCAGGTGGTTCAAGTCCACGTGGGCGTGTAGATTTGAGATGTCCACCCTCCTCAGCTTCGCTTCTGAGTGCAAGAATGCTGTGCGTGTCACTGCCACCATTGCCCGTGGCCAGGAGACCAGCCAGATGTTGACACAGCACTTGCTTCCACATTCCATCGGCCAAGTGCGGCATGTGGCCGAATCCAGCTGCAAACAGAACTGGGATATAGTCTCTCACTGGTCGCCCACATGCCTGGCTGACCCACGTGAAAAATGAGAGGTTGGATGTGGAGGGTGAACAGGGTGGGGTTGGCATTGGGGCCTCGCCAATGGCTGGAATAAATTGCAATTGCATTTGACATTTATGGAGCCCTTTCTGTGTGCTAGTATTCCAGTTCACAGGAGACAATCTTCCAAGAAAAGGGACTTTTGTGTGTGTGTGAATCTCTGAAAAGGAAAATCCCAACAAATCTATGAATAAGCTACTTTTAAAGATGGGACCTTTCGTTCTTTGAGAAGTTATAAAGGAGGCGAAGCCTTTCCCTTTTCGCCTGAGAAGAAGACATTTGAGGTCAGGTGTTCTGAACAGCTACAGGTGACAGGGTACAAAGGGCATATGCTTGTGCAAGGCTGCTATCATACTCATGAGGAGCCCAAAACCAAAACACTTGGGTCTGGCAGGAAAAATGATGGCAGGGCTGTCAGAGGTTGTCGTGAGGGCTCTGCTGTGTGTCACTCTCTCCTCATCTTCCTACGGTACACTTAGTTCTGCCCCAAAATAAGTCCTCTAAAGCTGCCCTTTAGTAACCAAGAGAGCTCTGGAGTGACAGGCAGAAACGAGGGACGATAATGACTCTGCCACTAAGTAGTGTGTGACCCTGAAGAAATGCCAGGCAGGGCCCCAACTGCTGGCTCATTCATTAGGCCAGCAAGCATACAATGGTCACCTGTCATGTAGGCTCCTTACTAGGTCGATGGAGGTCTCCTCTGTGTCTCCTCTTGGATTCTTCATGATGCTCCAGGAACGTGCGACATGACTGTAACCTCGTCTGTGTAGAGTGGTGTTTGTGGTAGAAATCATCATCTCCTGGAATCTACACTCTTGTAACAGGATCCCTGGGGCTGAGAGGATGGCTCAGTGGTTAAAGATGCTTGCTTGCAAAGCCTGTCAGCCAGGGTTCAATTCCCCCAGCTACACACATAAAGCCTGATGGGCAGTCGCTTGCAGGGGCAAGAGAACCCTTACACACCCATACACACACACATGTGCAAATAAATAAATTTTTAAATGTGGTTTAGGTAGATGGCTCAGTGGTTCAAGACACTTACTTGCAAAGCTTGTTACTTTCAACTCCGCACACCCAGGTGAAGACAGATGCAAAAAGTGTTGCATACATCTGGCATTCGTTTGCACAGGCAAGAAACCCTGGGGTGCCCCCACATGTGTGCACATAAATGAATCAATAAGTAAATTCCTTGATTTGTAGTTGGGCACAGGCTGTTCCTTTAACCCTTCTAAGAAACTCCAGGCAGTCAAACAACTGTATTCTGGTCAGTGGGTTGTGAAAGGAAGCATTATGTACAGCTTCCAAATTCCCTTTTCCTGCTGGCTGTGGTACAAGCATGGTGGTGAGTCACTGTGGACCTTGTGGAAGAGGGTAACACCCAAAGATGGCAGAGGAGCAAAATGAACGAGCCTGGCATTCTTTTTCTCTTTAACAATTCACCCAAATATTGCAGCTTAAGCAACACAGTTTCTCCAGGTCAGTTCTGTGAGGGCCTCGGGACTAGGGTCTCTCACTCAGGAGGCAGGCCGGGATTTCTCTGCTCCTCAGTGTTCTAGGGGGCGGACTGTTTCCAAGTTCATTCATGAGAAAGGGAGGGAGAGAGGCCATGAAGAGCTGGAGACAGCCAGCAAGATGGAAATCAGACTTCTGTCTCGTGCTCTTAATTAGGTCAGGTGATTATGCAAGGCCGTGAGTTCTAGAAGGAGGGGACCAGGTGGGCCATTGCACAGCTGGGTACTATCGACCCTGTCACCAAGAAGTCACTGTCTCAAGGCAGTCCTGCTGGTGATAGAAACTTCATGCATTGAGCAGCTGGTGGGGATCCCAGTCCATGGTGTTGGGTATTTTATTCTATGAGAACCACACAGTGGGCATTCTCTGGAATATTCATCCAGCTAAGTCTTTTCACTGAGAATTCCCCTCATCCTCCACTTCTACCTCAACTTCCTTTCTAGAGACCTCTACGGTCATTCCTGGCTCAACAGTCGAGCTAAGGTGTGCCAAATCTGTCCACAGGAATTTAGAATTTGGATCCAGAAACCCTGGTTAATGTCTCTTGAGGACTAGACCCACACAACGCCAGAACTAGGTCTGTGTGTGCCTGGGAAAGCAGAGTAGCCAGATGGAGGAGAGAAAAGAAGGAGCAACTGTGTGGAGACAGAAGCCTTGATGTGTGCTCAGCTCCTGGATTGCTGTGCCAGGACCTCTGAAGCTGGCACCATCCCCAGGTATGAGCGCCCTCCTAAGTGTGTTCTCCTCCCAAACACCACAAAGCTGAAGCTTGAATGGACTTCAGTTCTTGATACTCGACAATCTCTGACTATGTGGGGCTCTTAAGGGTTGAGGAGAGAGCTCAGTCAGGGGAATGCTTGCCTCTCAAGCACGAGATCCTGCACTAATTCCCAGCAGGATGTGGTACTGAGCGTCTGTAACACCAGCACTGGGGAGGTGAACACAGGTGGATCCCTAAGGCTTGCTGATCAGGCAATCTAGACTCAAGAAAGCTCCAGGCCAATGAGAAACCCTGTCTTTAAAAAAAAGAATGGTATTCCTAAAAACTAATACTGAGGCTGTTCCTGACCTTCACATGCGCCCCCACATGTGCACACATACACATGTGCATAAACACACACACAAGGCTCCTAGGTGTTTTGTTTTGTTTTGCTTTCAGCATCCAACCTCAGGATTGTCTCAACCTGCATCCTGGGACACTCTGCTATAGTCCAACCAGAAAAGTAATGACATCTTGGCCAGGAAACACATAGAAAGAGGTTGCGTGGGCCCACTGGGAACAAAACTGCAAAAGAAGACATTGCATGATACACGTGTGCCCGCCTGTGATTTGATGGAGGTCACTAAGAAGTCATCCTCTCTCCCTGCACCGCCATGCACTCCCACAGGTTTGTCTAGACTGAACAAGCTCCTCACTGAGATGTTAGGAAAAGCACTTACTCCATAAGTTGTGCCTCCCCTTCTCTGGAGTGGCTTTGCATGTTTCTTGTGCATTTTCTGATGGGAATAGCGTCTCTCTCCACACCCCTCCAGGGCTGTTCTCTGTTGGGATTGTTTACTTGGGAATCCAGGCCAGGGTGCTGGGGATGGCTGTATTTCTTCAGTGGAATTCTGCTTTCCCCTTCCAGAGTCACACTCCACATTCCTCTAATGCCTCCTCCGAGCTGGTGGGGCGTTTTGCAATAAAACCATTGGCTGCTCAAGCCCAGGAAGACTTTGTCCTCAACCTTGTCCTAACAGCTGACCCTCTCCTGTAAAGGGGGCAGTGTGGATGTGGTAAACAGGAAGCCAGCAAGCCTGATTTGGCCTGGGGCACAGGAAACATCAGCACCACGCTCGGCCTTGGACCCAGATCACAACCTTCTGGGGTAACAGCATCTTCCAGGCAGGCTTGGGGGAGCTCTTGGCAGGTTGGGAATGTCAGGGCAGCAGGGAGAATTTGTCCTAAGACACCGACTCAAGAATGCCATGGTGTCTAAGGCTGTTGTGATGGATGGACAGACAGGCGGAGGGAAGGAGGACAGAAAGAGTCAGCAGGCATGAGTGACCATGTGACGGGCTTGCCCACTTGTTTCAGCTGCTTCTCACTCTACCCTCCCTCAAATTTCCCAGTCTTCCCGGCTGGGCTCTAGTTTTCAAATACTTTACTTGACTTTCCAAATCCATCTTCCTATGGTAGAATCTAAGTGTTTAAAGAGAGGTCATTTTAGTTCCCAAACGAACTTTATGAGCCGAAGTGTGTCTTGTACCTAGCAGGTGTTCAACAAGTCTTTCTGGAATGGATGGATGGATAGATGGATAGATTTGGGTTGGGGAGTTAGCTCAGTTGGTAAAGTACTTGCCTTGCAGACATGATGAGGACCTTAATTTGATCCCCAGAACTCATATACCAAAACCAGCCAGGAATGGTGGTGTGTTTAGGATCCCAGAATGGAGAAACAGAGATAGGAGGAGTCCCAGGGGCTGTCTAGCCAAGCAGTCTAGCCTAATTAGGTGAGGTCCAGGCCAATGAGAGACTCCAAGATGAATGGTGTTTGAAGGAATGACACCCAAGGTTTTCCTCTGGCCTCTACACTTATGTACAAACATGTGCAAATGGTCTCACACACACATGTGCACCCTCACATACACAGACATGCACACACACACACACACAAAATGGTTAGATGAATGACCATCCCAGCTTTTATTTGGTTGGATGGAGAATTGAACCCAGGCCAGCAGGCTTTGCAAGCAAGTGCTTTAACCACTGAACCATCTCTCCAGCCTCCCACTATTTCTTATTTCATTTGTTTGACCATTTGCCTGCCGTTCATCCCATGGGAACACCCTCTTCCAGTCCTACCCATCAGCCCCTTTCATCTTTCAGGAGCAGGCTCCAGGCTGAGTGGTTAAGAGCCTGGCTTCCGGAGTGCAGGGCCCTTCTTGGCTGCTTGTTCGATGCCCTTGCCTAGTAAGATTACTGTGGAACTGAGAACAGGTCTCCTAATGTTCCCTGGCTGGATGCCTTCTCTCCCTCCTCTGGGCATCACATCTCAAGGTATCTTTTCAGGACTCCATGTTTTCTCTTGTAGTCTAGTTATTCTTGCATACGTGGTGTGTCTCCTTCGGACACATTGCTTTGCAAACACAAACTCTGAAGCTCCCTTCTTGAGTTCTTCAATGTGAAGTATTTGAATAAAGAAATTGGGGGAGGGGGCTAGAAGATGACTCAGCAGTGAAAGACACTTGTTTGCAAAGCCTGCTCATCCAGGTTCAATTCCCCGGTACCCATGTAAAACCAGATGCACCAAGTGGCACATGCATCTAGAAAAGAGGCCCTGGTGCACCCAGATGCTCTTTCTCTCCCTTTCTTTCTTTCTCTCTGTCTTTCTCGACTAAAGAAATAAAAAAAGAGAAGCATGAAAGGTCAGAAGGGAACACTGCTGGGAGGAGGGGAGAGACATTTATTTACCTTCAGAGGACAGATCAGACGCTGTCCAGAAGGCTTGGAGAATGGGATGTTGTGATGCAGAAACATGATCAAAAAATTCATCCACAGTATCTTTCCATCACGAGCTGCAACTTCATACATGCTTTCATAATGCAACTTTATACATGAGTTCATAATGCAGCTTTATACATGTGTTCATAACACAACTTCATACATGCTTTCATAACACAGCTTCAGACATGCTTTCATAATACAACTTCATAAATGCTGTCCCCATGAGCAGGAGCGTGCCACCTCCTGGGATGGGAACTGGAAGCCCCAACCGCATTCAGAGAGCTGGTGGGGTTGCACAAGACGACCCCAGGCTGCAGAGTTGGCATCTGAAGAAAAGCGTCCCGTGACAGGGACCCCCTTGAAAGAGGAGTGTGATAAACACTGGTGTGTGTCTGCAGTCTGCCTTTTATCCCTTCAAAGGCTCCTGAGCTGGGGGCAATTAACAGAGCCTGGGCAGCCAAGAAACTGCCCTGTGAGGATAAGCAGGCCTGAGGGACATTCTGCAGAGGCTTCCAGCAGAACATCGTCCACCAGTGTGGAGTGGGTCAGAAGGAAACCTTGGGAACATCGATGGCCTCCTTCCATTTTCCTCCTGGGCCGAGGTCCCTCTGCCAGGCGTGGGGAAAGGCTGGGTGACTCGCAGGGGCCACAGGGTAACAGTGGACAGAGGGACCTTCCACTGCCCCTTCCCCACTCAGGGCCACCGAAGTTCTTTTGTAGGAAGGAAAGAGATGAGCTCATTTTTCCCTCAACTTTATGAAGACACAGTTGACACTCTCCAGCCTGGGAATGGCTGTTCTGCTCTCTACTTGGATGAATGTAATTGCTTCAGGTTTTACATGTATGTGACATCAGGCAGAATCAGGGTCTCTGCATCTGGTTTATTTCACTTAGCCTAATGTCCTCCAGGTTCATCACAGTGGCAAAAGTGACAGAAGCCTCTCTCTCTCTTTTTTTTTAAGGCTGAATAATATTGCCGAGTGTGTGTGTGTGTGTGTGTGTGTGTGTGTGTGTGTGTGTGTGTGTGATTTTCTTTATCCATTCATCTGATGACAGACATTTGGGCTGTTTCCACATTGTGTCTGTAAGCGATGGAAGGAAGGAACATTAATAGTCAGAGAGACAAATCAAAGCCGCCACGAGGTAGGCGCACATCAGTTAGGATGGTTACTAGCAGGATGACAGAAGGTGAGCAGGGAAGGAAGTGGAGAAAAGGCTTTGCACTGTCACTGCAAGGTCAATTGCTTTGGTCTGTCTGAGAGCTGAACAAGCCAGCTTGAGCTCACTGGATGGGGCATGGTCAAGACTCAGTGACAATCCACCTCACCGTTAATGTCCTCCTTGCCTGGGTACCAGACAGACAAGAAAGTGCCTTAGAAAGCTTCATAAAGATCTCAGAGAGGGGCTGGAAAGATGGCTTAGTGGTGAAAGCATTTGCTGCAATGGCTAACGACCCAGGTTCAATGCCCCAGTACTCATATAAAGCCAGATGCACAAAGTGGCACATCTGGAGCGTGTTTGCAGCAGCTAGAGACCCTTAGGAGCCCATTCTCTCTCTCTCTCTCTCTCTCTCTCTCTCTCTCTCTCTCTCTCTCTCTCTCTCTCTCTCCCTCTCCCTCTCTCTCCTCTAACTCTTTATGCTTGCAAATAAATAAAATATTTTTTAATATCTCAGAAGGGCTGGAGAGATTTCCCAGTGGTTAGGGCATTCGCCTGCAAAGCCTAACGATCTGGGTTCAATTCCCCAGCACCCACATTAAAGCCAGATGCACAAAGTATCTGGAGTTTGTTTTCAGTGGCTGGAGACCCTGGGGTGCCCATTCTCTTTCTCTTTCTCTAAATAAATAAATAAATATAAAATGATCTAAGAGGATAGATCTTTGAGCTTATGCCTCAAAGGCAAGCTGACTTGAAATCCAACAATGGCCCTGTCATCAACTAATGTCAGACCTGGTGAGTACCACGCCTCTCTACAGCTTGCTCTCTCTTCCTGAGACTGGAAAAAAAGTTAGTATGTACCTTTCTGGAATTCTCTTTAGGAAAAATAATAAAATAAGCACAACTCCAGCCCAACAAATGCCAAAAGCTCTTAGTTAAATCAGTTCTTGTAATTATTACTAAAGCACGATGTCAGGCAGGTGGCACATACCTGTGATCCCAACACTCAGGAGGCTGAGGAAAGAATATGAGTTCAAGGCCAGTGTGGGTTATCTTGTCTCAAAAAAAATTCTGATCAGGGATGGGGAGGGGAGGAATTGGGGAATTCGGGATAACAAGGATATACAACTGATCAGGGATGGGGAGGGGGGAATTAGGGAATTCGGGATAACAATGCATGGTTTGCCCACTAAATAATGTAACTCATTATGAACAATAAATATATATTTTAAAAAAAAGAAAAAGAAAAAAAACATTCTTCCCGCCGGGCGTGGTGGTGCACGCCTTTAATCCCAGCACTCGGGAGGCAGAGGTAGGAGGATCACCATGAGTTCAAGGCCAGCCTGAGACTACATACTGAATTCCAGGTCAGCCTGGACTAGAGTGAGACCCTACCTCAAAAAAACAAAAACAAAAAAAAAAAAAAAAAAGCATTCTTCCCTCCTGAAAAGAAAATGAGATTTCTGTTCTGTGGTGTGAGTGGAGGGGACATCGACGTAAGAGAAGACAAAAGAGCTGGTCTTTAGAATCTCAGCAGATTGAATGTGTCAGACCCACACACCTGGCTTTGTTGGAAAAGAAGATTACAACTTTCGGGAATGATAGATACGTTGACTCTATGGATTGTGGTGAAAGTTTGAGTGGTATCCATATGGCAAAACCTAACAAAGGATATGTTTGGTGTGCAGTTTATTATACTTTGGTTATATCTGAATAAGGCTGCAAAGAATGAAAATGATGAGCCTTCAGCAACAGAAGACCATGGCTGGTGGGCAACCAAGGTATGTTCTAGATCTCTTATTCAAACTATTGAGCTTCTTATGTCCTTGTGGTGATATTAAGCTTTTGAACACTGGGAGCCATACCCCTCATGTCTTTGAGCATATCATAGAATGAATATTTCTTTATTGCATGATAACATTTAGAGTTCTACCCTTCAAGGCTTGATTCTCGTCAGCACAACCCGCCTACTCAGTGGTATTGAGTACGGCTTCATGCAGCAGGCCGTCAGCCGGAACCATGGTTCTATCACACAAGGATTCTGTTTTGCCTGCATTTGTATTCAGCGTCCTGCTCCCACCTAAAGGCTCGCAGATTTGAGAAATCCTAGATGCTTGAATGCACAAAATTTTAAATATTATTTCCAGGGCCTGGAGAGAGGATTCAATGGTGAAGGCACTTGACTGCAAAGCCTATGGACCCAGATTTGATTCCCCAGGACCCACATAAAGCCAGATGCACAAGATGGCTCATGTGTCTGGAGTTTGTTTGCAGTGGCATTTTCTCTCTCTCTCTCTCTCTCTCTCTCTCTCTCTCTCTCTCTCTCTCTCTCTCTCTTTCTCTCTGCTCCTTTATCTCTCAGAATTAATTAATTAAAATTAGTTCCAACTCTTTCTACATGCAAACAGTTAGTTCTAAGCCCCAGTCAAGTGTGGGCCCAGAATGTAAGGTACGAAGGACCCACTGCCCAACCTCAGAATGGTGAACCCTGATCCTGCCCCATTATCCTAAGCCCTTTTGTTTTCTGTTTGTTTTTAGTTCTCCTGGAAGCCTACTGGTGTCTGATAGATCATCTCCCAGAAAAGGAATGGCATTTATAACCCCGTCCTGCTCCTGCAAATGGAGGGGTTATCTTAGGACCCACCCCCACATCCACTCCAGTATCCCAGGCATCATCTTCAGCCTGGTGCCCTTGGAGTCAGCTGTCAACCAGGGAGACTCAGGCCAGAGCATGAGTGTGAGGCCCCAGCTGAGAGTAAGCAGGATAGCTCTAAGTATCCTCTTCCTGTCTCAGAGGGCTGCTGGCAGCTCTGTGGAAACCTGCAGCTTATTTGTGTCTTTAATCCTGGGCTCTCTGCCACTGCTCATTTCAGGACCAGAGGAGCATTACACTCTTCTTCCCGCCATCCCAGCAAGCAGGGAGCCGGCAGGGGTGGGCTCCATCATGGTTAATGTCTAGCAGGGAAGCGATGGCTGGGGTGGTCGCAGGGATGCAACCTTGGGAAGCAGCGAAGAGGGTTGTGTTTTTTGGTCTCTAATGGAAGACAGAGAGTAGCTTTGGAGGAAATGCTCTTTTCCCAAAACAATCTTTCTACTTTTGTTTTCCTCTTAGTGATTATTCAGGGCTGAATGAATTGTTGACATTAGTATTTCCTAGGCTAGGTTCCATGGTGTGAGTAGGTATTTCTTTAAAAAAGAGAGAGGACAGCTGGAGAGATGGCTCAGCCGTGAAGGTTGCTTGCTTGCGAATCCTGATGGGCCAGGTTCAAGTCCCC
>PVHP010021240.1:0-28542 GCA_004024765.1 Zapus hudsonius
GGCACTCATGTGCTGATGTTCCCCTCTGGTGCTCCACCCACAGTGCCAGACTCTGCAGGCGTCTGTGGCTGATGCGGAGCAGCGTGGGGAGCTGGCCCTGAAAGATGCCTACAGCAAGCGTACAGAGCTGGAGGTGGCCCTGCAGAAGGCCAAGGAAGAACTGGCCAGGCTGCTGCGTGATTACCAGGCCCTTATGAATGTCAAGCTGGCCCTGGACATTGAGATCGCCACCTACCGCAAGCTGCTGGAGGGCGAGGAGTGCAGGTGAGGGGGAGGCAGGTGGGAAGTCAGGGACTCCGCAGCCTGGGTTCTGAGTTTGCGACTCTGTTTGCTTCAGTGTTATGCTGGTACATCCAGAATCAGGGTTCGCACTCAGCTTAGTGTGTGGCTGCTGGGTCAGGTGTCAGAGACTTGCATATGGAGGAAAGTAGAGCTCCAGGCTCACTGTGGCTCAAGACTCTTTCTCCCCCACAGGATGTCTGGAGAATGCCAGAGTGCAGTGAGCATCTGTAAGTACCCCCCTTTCCACCATGCCATTTGTTCTCCTTGTCTGGGCTGGGAAACCCTGGCATCGTAGGAATAACTATGTCCTTTGCTTCTCCTGCAGCCGTAGTTGGCGGGAGTGCCAGCATCGGAGGCGTCAGTGGAGGATTTGGCCTGGGTAGTGGCTTTGGCTCCGGCTCTGGAAGTGGCTTTGGGTTCGGTGGTGGTGTCAGCGGCAGTTCTGGGAGCAAGATCATTTCTAGCACTACCGTGACCAAGAGGTCCTCGCGATAGAGGAGACGAAGTTGCTGTAGGCCCTGAGTCCAGCTGGTTCCCCTGGTGTCTCTGAACTTCCTTCATTTCACCTCCACCCTCCCTTCCTGGTGCTCATCTTGTGAGAGTCCCCTTCACCTTGCCCTGGGCTCTCTGCTGGAGACCACCTTGCTGGCTGGGATGTGGACTTGGCATCTCTTGGAGTCTGGTAGCTTCTTCTTGACTTGGGTCTGGACGATCCCCTGGAATGGGAGCGATGTCTGCTTTCCCCTGCATGGACAGAGACAATGACCTGCAGCTCCATTTCCAGCACAGCCAAGCTGTTCTCCACCTGCTCCAGATACCCACCTGCAACAACCTCATTCTCCACCTCCATGCTCTGCAAGGTCAGGGCAAGGACTGCTCAGTGTCTTGTGCAATCCTGCGCTTCCTTCTGCCCATCGCCAATAAAATGCTTTTGTCATTCATTCTGAGCATCTGGCTTGGTTCTCTGCTGAGAAGTCTCTAGAATCCCATCTACCCAGATAACTTAGTAGAAGGTGGACACTGGGCATGTGAGGCTCTGTCTGCATGGAGCTACCAGCTTCTCAAGCTCCTATTTCCCAGGTGCAGAGAGTAGTCTGGGTAGAGGTGGGGGTAGGGATCTGAAGGATGCTCATAGGGAAGGGGCATAGGGTCAAGTGATAACCAACAACTGTACAAAGAATGCCCCTTACAGGGTGACTGTGACTGAAGGCAGCGTGTCTTGGTTCTGAGCCTGGGGTCATCCTGGAAAAGGAGGCTGAGTCTGGAGTTGGGGGTGTCCCACAACCTCCCCTAAATATGGAACACGGGGCTGTGGAACTTAGGTAGTAGCTTAGACTCAGTGTCTAGCAAGGCCTCCTTTTAATTTTTATATATTTTTTGCAGTTCTGGAGCTTTAACCCAGAGCCTTGCACATGCTGGGCACACACTTTTCCACTGAGCCGCTCCCCAGCCCCAAGGCCTCTTTATTTTTAGAAAGCTCCAAGCACGGGCTAGATTCCAGCGGACCTGTAAGGCTTTTTTAGAGAATGTTCTGGGAACCTCCATGGTCATGGGTGTTGGATTAAAGTGAGCAAGCTTGTTCCCCTGAGCTGGCAGGTCTTGCTCACTTCCTTGCCCAGGCTCATGTCTGGGCTGCTGTGCTGAGAGCATGGCAGAGACGAGGCAGGTCTTTGGGGCAATAGTTGGGTAGCTTTCTTCTTGGGAGGCCCTGGAGAGTCTGCCTGGGCAATGTTGAAGAGAAAGGGCAGTCTGAGAGGAGGGTTAGGGCCCAGCCTTCAACAACACCCTATTCCCATCCTGATCCTATAGCAGCACTATCTCCTCTTTGCTAGAGACAGATGGACTGTACAGCTGTCCATCTGCAGCTGGCCGTGATCCCTCACATGGCAGGTGAACACAAGTGCTGCTTCCTTGGGACTGCCAGGGAGCTCCACCCCAACCCTCCAGCATGTGCCCATAGAGCCTACTGGTGCAGATGGGAGGGGACAAGCTTTACATAGACAGGGTCTACCCAAAGGCCCTTGAGCAGATAGAGGCAGCCCTCCCTCTGGGGCAGAGCTGCAAGGGTCAATCTTGGGGCTGTGCTCTCTGGGTTCCATGGGCCAGAAGTCCTTCTTGAGACTAGCCCTAGTCTCTCTATTGTCTGTCCTGGGCAGAGCTCTGCCTCCTGTGTCAGAGCAGGAAGTTTGTAGCCTTAGTAGCCAGCCAGGCAGCTTCAACTTCTCTCTCCACTGCACCCATCCCTGGGAAAATGCCTGTTTGGCCCCATTTTGAGTTTCTGGGGGTGGGAAGGCGTAGTTAAGGGTTAAGGGCAGAGTGAGGTTTCTCAGGTTCCCAGTAGAAGGCTGTAAGGCTGCAAGTTGCCATAGTTCCCTATCCTTTCTCATGTCCCCAAGCAAGAGTGACCAGCCTGTGGGGCTCTGGGGTCTCCCTGGCCTCTGCAGTGGCACTTAATGATCTATCCAGCAGATTGTTTTCTGGCCCCAGGTGAGATGCACTTATGTGTGATCTAAAGTCAGCGAGCTGCATTTGGAGGCAAGTGGCTATAAGGGTAGATTTGTTTTTGATTTATATAAGATATAAGGAGGAAAAATAAGCTATCGTGGGGGCACACACTGTAATCCCAAGCAAAAGGAGTGCCATAGATTCCTGGCTATTCTGGGTTACATAGTGAGACCCAAGCACAACAAACATCAAGCAACAAACAACAAAACAGAAAGAAAGGAAGAAAGAAAGAAAGAAAGAAAAACGAGGAAATGAAATACTCATTTGGCCTCTGTTTCCAGAGCAGTCCAGTGTCTTGGCCAGGGAACGGACAGGCCAAGGGGAAGAAAGAAGCCCCTTGAGCACCCGCTCCAGGGTTTTGCCCTGTTAAGGTAGGGACTGAACTCTGTCCATCATGAGAAGGCTGCAAGTATGGAGTGTGGCCAGGAAGTCTTGGTGGTGGTGTTATGGATGGGTAGACATCTCCTCCTGTACCCCCATTTAATCCCAACTGTGACAACAGTCTCCGTTTTTGTGCTTCCAAAGGAGAATTCATACTGGGACATGGGTAGAGCGAGCAAGTAGTCAAGGTCTATTTTAGCAGGTGAGAAGACAAGGGGGAAAGCAAGTACCCTCTAGAGTGGCGGGTGGGCTGAGCCATAGGGCCATGGCAAAGGCTGCCCCTGGTCTTATAAACTTGGGCTACCATTTCTCTGCCTCTTGTCCAACCCTAGTCTCTTGTAGAGGCATTCTTGGAAGCTCTTTGGACCCACAATTCAGTTTGCTACAATTAGATTCATTAGATGCAGGGATGTATATAAAGGGTATTTTATATATATATATCTCCCAGAAAGTTGAGAAGCTTACCAGGGAAAAGAGCAGTGGTCCCCTTTGTATGCTTTTCTCAGAGGGACTTCATGCAGGTCGGCCAGAACCTGCCCAGAACTGGGAATCAGCTTGGTTGTTTTGTCCAGTCATGTCTTTACTCTGTAAGTCCCCTTATTTCTAGTGTTCTCAGCCTCACTGTTTTGATCATAACATTTGTTTTTTAAAATTTTTATTTTTATTTATTTGTAAGGAGAGGGAAAGAGAGGGAGGGAGGGAGGGAAAGGGGAAGAGAGAGAGGGAGGGAAAGGGGAAGAGACAGCGAGAGAGAGAGAGAGAGAGAGAGAGAGAGAGAGAGAGAGAGAGAGAAAGAGAGAGAGAGAGAGAATGGGTGTGCCAGGGCTTCTAGCCACTGCAAATGAACTCCAGGTGCATGTGCCACGTTGTTCATCTGGTTTCATGTGGGTACTGGTGCTTTTGATACCTGGGTTCTGAGACATCATCTGATGAGCCTAGAGATGAGGCCTCTTGTAGGGGTTCTGCATGTGAGCTTCAGACATGGGACTCTGAGTAGTTGGGACAAGCTGGGTCACAAGAGTATTTGGCAGTCAGTAAATGGGACCGTTGATTGGGAGGTGCTTGCAGAGACCTTGAACGTGAGCTGCTCTCTGTGTTGACAAGAGCTAGTTCATGTTACTGACACATCTGTGGTGCTCTCCATGGACAACAATCATACTCTGCACCTGGATAGCATCATTCCTGAGGCCTGTGCCCAGTTGGAGGCGGTTTTCCAGAAGAGCAAGTTTGAGATCAAGACACTTTGCTGGACCAAGGTACAGAAAGGCTGTGGCCTGTGGGATGATTGGGTGATCCCTGAGTAGATCCATTTTTTCTATCCTATGGATATCCTTGTTGTACAAGGTCTTGGTCACTGAGGGAGAAGGGGGTTGCTTGTCCCTTGCCACTCTATCAGGGATTGATTCTAGCTTGCTCAAGGACTACAGGGTAGAAGAATCTTCTACCCAACAACCCAGATATCCTCTTTTCTGCTGTCTTAAATGCAATGTCATTTTAATAAGTGCTTACTAAGCACCTCAACTTTTGGTGGCTGGCGTGGGGAGTATAGAAACTAGCCATGCAGAGTTGTATTAATACCCCACCTCCCTTTCTTCTCTCTAACTTGGGGAGTTGCAGCCCACAGCCTGCAGCATGAGGATGATCTGAGGAGCACCAAGAGTGAGCTAAGGGAACTCAACAGGATGGTGCAGGGGTTGCAGGCTGAGCTCAAGAATGTCAAGGAGCAGGTGTGACGGCCTTGGATGTTATTGCCTGGGCTCACTAGTGAGGGTAGAGCTGAGGATTGATCCAGGAGGGATCCTGGAGGTCTTCTTAGACTGCATGGTCCTCCAGAAACCTTCAACCCTGAGTCTCTAGATGGCTAGCTAATAGTGGTGAAACATCTCTATGGATAGAGATAGGATGGAGGTGCTAGGGGAGGGCTATTTCCCCTACTGAGCTCATTCTATATACCTCTCCTTGCGCTGGAATCCCGAGCTACAGGCCTCTATCTCAGAAGCTGAGCATCAGGGTGAGACAATCCTCAAGGATTCCAATGTTAAATTCTAAGACTTGCAGGGTGCCCAGCAGGCCAAGGATGACCTTGTCTGGGTGTTGTGGGATTATCAGTAGCTGTCCATGAACATGGAGATCATCACCTACCACAAGGTGCTTGGGGGTGAGGAGTGCAGATAAGCCTCCAGTCCCATCTCTTGGGCTCATATCAAGGCCTGAGGAGCAGATCACTGACTACGTAAGTGGAGATGGAGCTCTTCTGGAAAGAGAGAGAACCTTGTCTTCCCTGCATACTGGTAGAGAAGCACCTGTCTTTCCTAGTTCACTCCCTTTACGTAGCTGGATTGTGTCGGCCATTAGTGTGCACAGCTCTCTGTGTTACAGCACAAGGCCAGGAAGATGAAGCCATTGGCCTGCTGGGCTTTTGAGGTCAGTTCCAACAGCTGGTCATCCCCTTGATCTATGACCTTTTCAGATTTCTTTGTGATGGAGCCATTTTCTCTTGCTTGCTCAAACAGGCTATTGGGAGAATGTCCAAATGTTGTCAACATCTGCAACGAGCCCAGATCCTTGTGACAATGAGAGTTGACTCTCAAATATCTTTACTAAAACAGGAAATAGCAACTAATTTCAAACAATTCCTATGGAAGTTGTAGGGGCATTTTGGGCTGGAGAGGATAACAGATTGGCTTTTGTCATTATTCTGGGCTCAGGCCACTTTTAATTGGTCCAGTTGGCCAATGGATGAAGCCCTAGGTTCAAATCTTATCATCACAAAATAATGAGAAGAAAAAAAAAAACCCAGCTGGGCGTGGTGGTACACACCTTTAATCCCAGCACTCGGGAGGCAGAGGTAGGAGGATCACCGTGAGTTCGAGGCCACCCTGACAGAGTGAATTCCAGGTCAGCCTGGGCTAGAGAGAGACCCTACCTTGAAAAACCAAAAAAAAAAAACCAACCAACAAACAAACAAACAAAAAAAAACCCAGTTGATCATATGTATAAGGAAACATTGGATGATTCAAAAGACACGCCATTATGGAAGTAATACCCAATGACATTGGAGTGGCTCACAGTGATGGGCAGGAGCACAGTTTCCATGATCACTCCCTATCTCCCTGGGCCTGTGACTTATTAATTATAGTGTAGTGCACTAGGTACTGGGGCTCTGATTGCTGTCCTGTCCTCCCCCACAGAGGTGGTCAACAGCAGCAGGACTTTGGCCTTAGCTGGTAGTTACAGGAGTGGTTATGGTTTTGACCTGGGAGGCAGCAAGTGGCAGTGGATCCAGTGACAGCTGTCAGCTTGACAGATGTGAGTCTGGTGACAGCAGTGCTTTCAGCAGCTTTGGTTATGGCTTTGACTTAGAAGTTTGTCATGGAATCAGTGGTGAAGGTTTCACCTCAGGTGGCAAGCCAAGCTTTCCCAGTCCTCCCAGTGCTACTCCAAATAAAGAACTGACCAGTGTGGCTGTCACCCTGGGGTCCCCTTCTGTGTTGGTGCCTCTACTCAACAGTAGCTGCTCCATCAGCATTACCATGTGCTCCCAAGCGAGTGGCTCTTCAGGTGTGGAAGGCTGGTAGCTCTTGTTCTTCTGTCAATCCATGGCCAAGTCTGATGACAAGGACTGTGCTTCCCCTCTCCCTGGTCTAGCCTGTGCTTATGATTATTCAGGTATGGCTTCAGCAGACAGATTTTACTGCCCTTGGAGTGTCCCACTCCTGGGTGTGAGGCTCATCACAGTTGTGATGGTTGTACACACAGTCCTTTGCCCATTTGCTTGTACTAGGCCTCTGAACATTCTCCGCACACCCTTATCTCTGGTCTCCTACCTTAGTGCTTTGTTTTTATTTATTCCTGTGGGCTCTGTGGTCTACCAAGCAGCTGAAGAGCTCCTGCCCAGAACCAAGGGAGTTTGACCCACTAACCACTAAGTGTGATCAGATGGACAGGAGCTGGTTGCTCTTTGATTCCTGGGTCTCTTGGGAAGGTGTCGTATGGCCTCATGGTTCCTAGGGGAAGGCTGGGCCATACAGACTCCGATCCCCTCTTGTTGCTTTCATTTCAGGGAACAGGAGGGTCTTGGGGATAGAAGGCTTTACTGAGAGCTGACCCCTGCTGCAGTGGATGTCCTGAAAGCTTGTCCTTTATCATGCTGCAGGGCACGGTGTGCTGCTGGAACCTTGGGGCTGTAGACTCCTAGCTCAAAGCCTGACTCTGAGCTCAGTATATTGACATACTGTGTGCTAGAGCATTCCATGCCCTTGAAAGCTCTCATCTTGGGAGCATGCGCCCTGAGGTTCTAAGACGTCCTGAAGCAAAGAAAACCTGCATGTTCCAGAGTGTTCCCTTTCCCACACACGACTCCACAGCCCATAGAAAGCATCTGCCCGAGCGCACATTCTAACCTTCTAGTGTTTATTCTCAGTCTGACACTGGGATCAATTTTGGATGTGAATTAGTAAGCCTCTCTCTCATTTTAGTCATGGAGTTCAACAACAACAAAAATGTAGACAAGATACATGAATTAGATAATTGTAGACCATCAGTGGATTGAATAGGGCAGAGAGCAGCAAGGGAAAGAGAAGATTCAGTCAAAATGCCCAGTCTCCTGGAGTGAACAGTTGGGTAGATGGTGGTGCCTGTTTGCTCAGGCAAGGGTGGGAGAGCAGTGTGACTGTAGGGAGTTCTGGGAGTTCTGACAGGCAGGCTGGAGCTGCTCATGGACTGCTGAATATGTTGGGACAGCAGTTGGAGATGCGTGATTCAGGGCTGGACACATGCATTTGGACATAATCAGCATTTGGGTGGCAGGGGTGCTTTTGAAAGCATGGAGATTGATGAATTCTTCTAGAGAGAGAGGAAAGAAAAGAGGGTTCAGGTAAGATCTGACAAGGTCTGGTACTCAGAATCAGGGAGAGAACAGGCAACCAAGCACTAGAGTCATCTGACTTTTCCAGAGTGCCCCCTCCTGAGATGTCAAGGGGCTTTTAAATTGGTTTCAAGGAAAGCCCAGAGCAGGGCTGGCTTTCCTTGGGACATTGACAACTGTCCTTCAGTCTCATATGCAGACAGTGGCCAGTGTTCTTCATAGCTTCTGTGTACTCCAGCCACTCCCCCGGGTGTTCATAGGAGGCCCCCTCTTCCTAGATAGCCCTCTAATGGTAGGAAGTTAGAGTGGGTTCCTACAGCTTAAAGGAGGCTCTGTCCCAGGAGGGATGCACGGTGGAGAGGGCTACTTTTTGGAAGTGTCATTTTCTCAGAGGAACATCCAGGGCAGGTGACTTTGGTGCCAAGACCAAAGAAGCTGACACCATGCTACCTGGCTCTATAGTCTCAGCCCAGCCCTGACCATTTTCAATCAAGGTCAACAGTCCTTTCAGGGAAATCCACCTGAAACTGAGAGCGCCTTCTCTTCCTTTCACCTCAGCTTTGTTTGCTTCTGTGTTGACTTTGCAAGGGTCTTAGGTTGCTGGGCTTGGGTTGGCTTTATTGTACTGGATTAGACTTTATGACTAGGAAGTAGGCAGATGCTGTGTAGCTCTTCCCTTTTCATCCTCCAAGGCATGGGTGCTTTGGCTATTGGCAAGCCCATACCGGCTGGGGAATACTGTTACTTTATGCCTGGACTCAGCTGAAAACTTGGAGCCACTATGTTCAAGAATCTCTTTGCCCACTAAACAATGTAACTCATTGTGGATAATAAAAAAAAAGGAAATAAAAAAATCTCTTAAAATTTTTTTTTTTGTTCATTTGCTAGCAGATAGCTATTGAGAGAAGAGCAACAGATGAAATGGGCGCCAGGGCCTCCAGCCACTGCAAACAAACTCCAGATGCATGGGCCACTTTGTACATCTGGCTCTACATGGGTACTGGGGAAATGAACCCTGGTTGTTAGGCTTTGCAGGCAAGCGCCTTAACCGTGGAGCCATCTCTCCATCCCCAAGAATAATTTTTGCTTTTTTTCCTGCCCTCTCCACTTCTCTTCCTGTGTGTGGACTATCGTATACTCTGGTGAGGACAAGAGGCACCAGTTTCCATCCTTGTTCCCACTCTGCTAACCCCCCTTGCCCCACCCTCAAAAGAATGCTCAAGAGTACCTTCCTGTTCTAAGAACTTGTGAGTCACTGGCTTACCAGTCCCTTGACATTGAGAAGACCGAGGTGTGTTTGTAGATTCCAGGTCATTTCCTTCTCTCTCCTGGGATGCAGGTTGCAGGCCAGAGCAAGTATCAACAGTGCTGGTGACACATCCACAAAGATTCAGATAAGGAAACCAAGTAATCCCAACCTGAGCTGCTCATGAAGGTGTGTGTGTAAAGTTTGGAGATAAATCTCTACAGGATGCCTGCTTGGCCAAAGCTGGGTGTTTTATTATTGTTTTATTTTTTATTAGCCAGTCATCAGAAATCTCATCTGGTGGTACTTGGGCTGTCCTTTCTCTCTGCACTTCATCTCAAGTGCATTTTGTCTCTGTTGATAAAGGCCACACATGGGGACATTTTGTGACAGCATTGAGATGACAGAGAAGATAGTTCTGAAAGCAGTTATTCATCTATTTTGCCTGATTTTTGTCTATACACCTAGCAAGCCCTTCTGGCATATGCACTTCATGGTACACATCTCCCCTGGCTAGAAGCAAGCTGGAAACGACCAAAGTTTCCAGCAAGGGCTGAGAACTGGAAGTGAGTTTCTTCTCCTAGGAAATTATCGATGGAGGTGTGATGAAGGCAATCTGTTATCCTTGGACCCTATGGTAACCTGACCAGATGCTTACAATTCCATCAACCCACTGAGAAGATGGGGCAGGAAAAGATAGCATTAGATGGCAATAAAGCACTCTCTCTCTCTCTTTCTCTCTCTCTCTGCTTCTACTTCCCCAAGGAACATAGGGTAATGTCTGGTGATAGCTTTGGTCACAATTGGCACCTGAAGAGTAGAGACCTGGATGTTAGTAACCATCCTATAGTGCAAAGGTCAGACCCATCAACAGAGAGATAGATAAACAGCAGAGATGTCCATGGTGCAAGGCCGAAGAGCCTGCATCAGAACATGGGGCCACCTCACTCACTCTCCTAGAGGTTTTTAGCCTGAGGGTCAGTGGGACACATGAGCCAAATAGATAGCCTTCTGGATTTGAAGTAAGTTTTATTTATTTATTATTTGCATAATAATTAGTTATATTCTTATTTTCATCTTTTTTTTATAAGACAGAGTCTTCCTATCTAGCCCTGATTGGCCTGGGATTTACTATGTATCCCAGGCTGGCTTGAAATTCACTGTATTGCCCAAGCTGGCCTCAAACTCATAGGACATCCTCCTGCCTTGCCTCCCAAGTGCTGGGATTATAGGTGGAAGCATCACAGCCTGCTCCTGGGAAGTTTGTTTTACAAAGGAAGTGTCACGGGCAAAACCACTGGAAACAATGGCCTGGCAATAGTGTGGCCCATATGGGGCCTATATGTCCTGTGCATATGCCCTGGGAGGGTCTTATAGTTCTGTATAGACCCATACTTTTCTGCCTCTGTGCTTCTGATATTCTATGTCCTTTGCCAGGAATGCACATCCACCCCCAGTCACTTCTGGATCCTTGGAGAGCAAGCACCCAGGCACCGCTCCTGAAAGTGTCCCTTGACCCCATGTCTGCATTTCCAGAGGACTTGGTTACCCGTTTGTATCACATGATATGCTCAATTCAATGACATGGAGGTCCCCTACTCACCTGATGCTCCTCCCTGACCACACGGTGCCTGGCACATTGTAAGCCCTGAAGATTTTACTGAATCAATGAGATTCTGTAAAAAGAGCAGGTGGACTCTTTACTGTAGCTGCACTTTTGACATATGTCATGAAAACAACAAGATGAAACCTCTGACTTTTGTCACTGGTGTGTCATACAATAGACATTCATTGTATGTCATCTCATTTAATCCTTGTAACTGCCCTAGGAGACAGGTAGTAATTATCCTCATTTTCTAGCCAAGGTCACAGGGCTTAGAGAGACAGAGTGACATGCCTGACAGGAAGTGGCACTTCTGGACCTCAGATCCAAAGCTTTTGTAATCGTGTTTCTCTGTTATCAGAGAGGCATTGATAAGCTTTAAACCACTTTTATTAACATAGTTTGAGGCTTCAAGGCACATTTAGCCACCATGTTCTATGGGTGCATTATTTTTTTTATTGTTTTAAAATATTTATTTATTTATTTGCATGCAGAGAGAGATAGAGAGAAGAGAGACAGACAGAGAAAATAGGCACACCAGGACTTTCAGATGCTGCAAACAAACTCCAGTTGCATGTACCTCTTTGTGCATCTGGCTTTATTTACATGGGTACTGGGGAATTGAACCCTGGGGTTGTTAGACTTTGCAGGCAAGAGTCTTAACTGCTGAGCCATCATCTCTCTAGCATTATCAGTGCTTTCTTTAAATGTCAAAGTAGACTTTTCACTTGGGGATAATGTATTTGGCTTGCTGAAGTCCATGTAGATATAAAGAGGTTACATGAATTTCTATCATACTTCGGAGTTGGATGGTCATATCAAGCTAATTGACCCTTGAAAACTAATTAACCTATGTCCTCTTCTGTAAAATGTGAACGCAAATTCTGACTGTGTAGAACTTCTATGGCAATTAGACATGATACTTGTAAACAGCCTAAGTCAGTGCCTTATGCATGGAAGGTACTCAATCCATGTTAACCACTTTCGTATTCTTTTCACAGGTAGGAGTAAAGATTTGAACAGGGAAAAATTATTTTTATTGAAACATTGTCCCCACACTTGTGCGAAGTATGCAGCACTCATTAAATCTAGGTTGACTGATGGCTTACTGACAGGCGTTGTGGTGGGAACTGGGTTGGCTGGCACATGCCTGCAAAGCCTAACAACCTGTGTTCAATTCCCCAATACCCACATAAAGCCAGATGCACAGAGGAGTGGTGCATCTGGAATTTGCAGAAGCAAGAAGCCTTGGAATCCCTGTAAATAAATAAGTAAATAAATAAATAAATAAAATTTAAATACCCAAGCAGTCTTGTTCAGAATAGTAAAAATGCCACAGAAGAGAGTAGTCTACAGCTTTACTATAGGAAATTATTATATATATATCTTCTCTCTCCCTTTGGTTATATCAACTCTCAGTTCAGATCATAAATATAGATATGCTTCCAAAATCACTTTACTTCTTTACAAGATCTTCAAAGTTGTCTTCATCCACTTCTGGCCATTTTTCCTGAATGACATCAGTTATGTCCTCTGTGAAGTCTCCCTGAATGATGATCTCCTGAACAAGGCCGCACACTCTTGTCATGCATTTCTCCTGTGCTCTGGGAAATTTTGCTCTGGTTGCCTTTTGTGGTCCGGCCTTCTTTTTCTCTTTTATTTGACTTATTCTACCCCTCTGTTTTTTCTTCTCCTACAGTTCCTTGACTTTCACTAATTCCAGATTCTTGCTTGGGTGAATTTTAGTGAGTTTTACAAATTGATTTGGAAAATTCTTCTCTAACCATTGCCTACATTTAGCGACATCAGGCACACAGTCACAGTCCTCTGTTGGTAGAGACTCCAAGAGGGTCGTCACCATCTGAGCCATCTCTCCAGCCCTGTTCCAAAGTTTGATAAACAAGGGAGCCTGTCATGCTTATGTATGAATCTGAATTTAGTCAAATAAAAATTTTGGCATTTGGTACTGACTTTTTCTCTGTTTACTTCTTATTTTGGAAAAACGCTGTAGACTTCTCCCCTCCCCCAGTGCAGGGGATTGAACCCAGGACTTTATGCATGCTAAGCAAGCACCACCACTGAGCTACATGCCCAGCTGCAGAACACCCTTGACTTTCTGTGGGAAGCATTTCTGTTGGTTATATTACTGATGGAAAGCCGAGTGATTAAAAAATGAATTTCAGGGATGGAGAGATGGCTCAGAGGATAAGGCACTTGCCTCCAGTGCCTAAGGCCCTGGGTTCAAATCCCTAGGACCTACATAAGCCAGACCCACAAGGTGGTGGCCCTGGTGTGCTCTCTCTCTCTCTCCCTCTCTCTCTCTCTGTACTCTTTGTATCTCTCTGCTTGAAAAATAAAAATAAAATATTTCTTTAAAAAAATGAATTTCATTTTCATATTTGTAATATGTCTTCTTGTTTCTTTGGTATAATGTTTGAGATGGATAATAATCTAATATGTTTATAATAAAAATTGTTTTATTATTAACAACAAAGTCCAGTTTGTGGGGATAATAATACAGTGTTAGTAAGTTTGCTCAAGCTATTACAAAAATTACTTGGTAAAAATACCTTGGTAAAAGCCTTAAAACCATGTACACTGTTTGATTCATTAAACCACTTCATTAACACTATCCTAATAACCAGTCTTGTATGAAATGCATTGATGAGTTTATCTATCACAGTGCTATTCATAACATTAAATTATAAATCACATAAAGAATGGTTGTGGAAGTAAGTGGTAGGAATACATAGGAACATGTTTGGTAGTGTTAAGCAGGAGCAGGCAGAACTCAAACCCATTTTTATGTCTTCATTCTGATTGTTCTGAATAGAAAGCTGTTCAGGGAGGCTGGGACTTCTTGTTCTGGTAAACATTAGGTGAGTGAAATAGACCCATGTTCAACGTATAGTTTGGGAAATAACATTTCACAAGAGAAACTGATAATTTTAATGAATGTATTAGATGAACTTAAATCAGGTGCTACAAATTGAACATACTTGTATTGAAAACTGCTCTAGACACCTTTAATAAACTTAGAATTGGGACTGGGGGAGTAGGTGGGAAGAAGGGGTGGGGGTGGGGAAGAAACTTAGAACTCGTGAAATCATTGTTTATTGCCATGCGAATTGTCTTTCTTGAATGGACATTTTTAAAAACAGCGATGCCTTAGAAAAGATGTGCATTAATGACTTTTACAAATGTATCCACCAAGACTGTTTAGCGTGTGTGTTCTTTTTGTATTTTGTTGGTGCTGGAAATCCCCATGTGCCTGTATCAACACATGTGGCTTCATGTAAAGAGCCATACTATGCACAGTAGTTTGGCAAATGTAGTTTGGATCCATATATAATCATCAATGTGTATTATTGTGGGAAAATGCAGAATTAAAATTGTCCTTGGGATCATGTGAAAAAAAGTTTTAGGGATGAGTTCAAGTATAGTAGACCATAATTACTATAAATTGTGACTTCTAAAAGCTAAGACATAGTAACAAAAAGATTTACTAATAATACTCAAATGTTTACTTCTTTATTAAGCTTTGACTACCAAGTGAGCTTGCTCTACATTACCATATACTTTACCATTCACTGACCTCAATAAAGTCATTCCAGTAGCGATAAGTTTTTATTTCAACATGGTATCATGAATGATAACTTTTATTCAGTGGTAGCAATGACTCTTCAGCTCCTCTCCACCCCTCCCCTCCATTCCTTTTCCCTTTAAGTTTAGACATCCTCTTCCTCCTCCTCTTTCTTCAGAACAAAACAGTGACGACCTTGAAACAAGATCCTGTGAATCAATATGTGTAAAAAGGTAGCAACTGTCAACCCCATTTTTAGCAGGCCCTGGGTGGAGAGGGCTGCCTGCTCACCTTGACCTAGGGTTAATGACTACTGTCCCCTGAATCTGTCTTCCACCCACAATTATCCTGGCAACCCTTAAGTCTTCTCATTGCAGCTAAATACCAGAGAACAATTTGGTTAAAGGAAATAACTCTACTTGGCACCAATTTCTCCGATGTGATGGGTGGGGAAGTAAGACTCGTGTGTTCAGCTGCCTGGCAATCCTTCCACAGAAGGTTCAGGTAAGTGAGGGATTAGAACTCAGACTACTGCCAGCAGGTAGCTCATTCAGACATCACTCCTCTGTCAAGAGGTACATGGAACAAGGAAACCGCTGCTCAGCATGGCAACTCTGCAAATTTCCTGCAGCTGCTGAGAAAACAACCCTAATTGCCAGGTAAGGTGGCAACACGAATCAGGTGATCCCAGAGCAACACAAACCTTTGTGATCTGCCCATCACCTCCATCTTGCTCCTTCAGCCAGAGGTGGCTGGGATGGCTATGTGTAGGAGCCCCCCCATGATACGCAGGCCGCCCCCCACCCCACCAATGCCGCTCAGGGCTGCCTGGTTGCTTCAGGGTTTCACTGGGACTTCAGGCGAGCTTGGCTTAGTCAAAGAGGGCATTGGAGCTTCTGCTTTGAAAGGAATTCCAGGTAATGTGGGAAAAGGCCTCACTAGGAGGAACTGGTGCTCAATGGACAGGCAAAGCAAATGTCTCCATGAAGAACCCGAAAGAGACCCCTTGAACATTTCTATGGGTGTCTAATGTAGATTTACAATTTAGACATTTGTTAGGCCTGATGTCAGGCCTATAATCCCAGCTATCCAGGAGGACCTCAAGTTCAAGGCCTGTCTGGGCTACAGGGTGAGCTCAAGCGGCAACTTAGTGAGATGCGTTCTCAAAGTTCTTATTGGTATCTTAGTGGTATCGTACTTGCCTGGCATGCATGTACAAGACCCTAGTTTCAGGCCCCAAGACCACCCCTCCAATCCATAAATTTACCACTGGATATTATGTAGATTATGTATTTAAATTGTGAAACAATCTCGTCATTGGAGTAGATGCCACCTTATATACTCTAAATAAGGGAAGAGAAGCCCAGCATCCTGTCCAAGGTCATCACATGGTGTGAATTAGATACAGAATTTGAGCCCAGCTTTTATGAATTTCACGATGAAATTGTTAGGCTTGAGCGATCTTACTCTTGTGCAGTATTTTGTAGTTTTCAAAGTATTTTCACTTATATTCCATGTTATGAGGCTTACCACAGACCATCGAGGCAGGAAAGGGTTTGACAGATTAGAACACAGACTTAATGAGTTCTATCATGCTCCAAGTTCCCCAAGCCAACTACATCCGGGGTAAGCCTTACTGTCCATTCATACCTGGTTTCCTTTCCCATCCTCGTCCTGTGAGTTTCTGAAGGTATGAAGACATCTTGTAAACAGCCACGGCCAAACATAATTTATTTTTCACATCCCTGGAGAGTACTGATAGTAACTAATCCTATAGTATCTACTACAGGTCCAGCTCTACACCAAGCATTTCTATGAACTGACTTAATGCTCACACCCCACTGAAATGGCTATGATTAGCCATAGTTTACGGTTGATGAAATGGGACACGTAAAGACTAATAATTTGCCCAAGGTTAAGGAGACAGTGAGCAGTGAAGCTGGGACCCAGCAGACACCAGAGCCCTTGGAATGGCTTGATCCTGGTCCTTCACATCGTCAGACCAATCTTCTGCCCTGGACTGGCTTGTCCCCAGAGAGCTGCTTGTCTGGGATGGTGGGTTCAGGGCCTGCTCTGAGATCTTTCCCTGCATATGTCCTCCCTGCTGCTCAATCTCACACTTCCTTGCTGGGTGTTGTGGGCTTCCATTTCCAAGGGGACAGGCATGCTGGCTCTGCTTCACTTTCTTCCCCATCAGTAGTAGTTCTCACCTGCCGATTGGACTGGAGTCATATACATGTATGAATGTATGTACATGTCTATACCAGCCATCGGTTTAAGTCTAGGGTCTGTCTGTCATGTAGAGATAGCAACTGGAGAGCTTGGCTTTGCCACATGTGGGGTGGCTGGGGGCTGGTGAGCGGGGTGGGTGTGAGATCCTGGAAACTAGGACAGTCACTCATCGGTGTCCTTGCTCTACCAGGAAGGACATCCTGAACTCTAGACCTGAGTTGGGGCCAAGATACGACACACCTTCCCATCCCAGGTTGAGTGGGGGGTCCGATGAACTGACTCAGCCAGCTGGAGGGTCTCCACATCCTGTCCCCTCCTGCTTCTGGATTCAGGATCTAGGGTGGTGGCTGCAAGGTCTGACTTGAGAGTCTCCTCTGCAGCCATCTTCTCTGCTGCCCAATCTCATACTTGCAATCTCTGTAACATGGGCTTTAATTTCCAAAGGACCAGACATGCCCGGCTTTAGTTTCTTTCCCACAAGCAGGATTTTCATCTCAGACTCCAGGCCTGCCTTTGTCCTAGGAGGTGTCAGAATGGAACCCATGGGATCAGTGAGCTCTGTCCCCCAGTTCCCTCCATGAGGAACAAGCTGAGTGTAGGGCACAGGTGACGTTAACAATGGGGAAGCAGCTTGGATTCTGCCAGACACCTGGGTCCTCTGGCACCACAGGGAGGAACCAAAGACCATGATGGGTCCTCGGCTCTTAACACCGTGGGGTCTAGATCCAGTTCACCTGCTATATGGGATCTCTTTAGGTTCCCTGAGACTCTTGAGGAACTCACACACAGGGAGGAAGAAAAGCCCTGTCTTCTGTCAGTTGAGGCAGGTTTGGGTGATTAAGCTAAGAAAGCAAAGCCATTTTGCTCCAGAGGATTAACTTTGAGGTGTGCTGGGAACCAAGAAGTCACTATTGCCTGTGTGGCAAACCAAACTCAGGAGGACTCTCAGCTAATTGCTTGTCTCTCCGGCCAATCTGAGGGCCTGGAATGTAAAGGCTGGCCTCCTCTGTGGTCGTCATCCTCTCTTTAGCCCCCTGCTGTGCTGAACATCAAAGCTCACATCTAGACAAGCCAGCAAGAAATCCTTCAGCGACAGGAGCCAGGACTTCTCCAGCCACTCTGCTGTGGTGTCCAGAAGCCGGAGGAGCTGTGTGGTGGCCAGTGTGTGTGTGGGGGGGCTGTGGGTTCCAGAGTGGAGCAGGTGGCTTTGGAAGTGGCAGCCTCTACAGCCTGGGTGGCACCAAGGGCATCTCTATCAGTGTGGCAGCTGGTGGCTCTCATGCTGGAGGTTTTAGTGGAGGGCGTGGTGGCCGTGGCAGTGGCTCTGGGGGTAGCCTTGGAGGTAGCTTTGGGGTTGGCAGAGGAATAGGAGGTGGCTTTGTGGGAACTTGTGGCTTTAGAGTGTCTGGTAGCTTTGGCCATGGTGGCTGTCCTGGGGGAATCCAGGAAGTGACCATCAACCAAAGCCTCCTACAGCCACTCAACGTGGAGATTGACCCCCAGATTGGGCAGGTGAAGGCCCAGGAGCGGGAACAGATCAAGAGCCTCAACAACAGAGTCTCCCTGTTCCAGGTAAGAAGATGAGGTCAACAAGCCCACTGCAGTAGAGAATGAGTTTGTGGGGCTCAAGAAGGTAGGCAAGTGGGGCAAACAGACTTGGGTTCCTTTGTTCTCTGTTGAGAGCAGAGTCACCCACTCTCTGCGGCAATGGTCCTTACATGGTCCCTTCCATTTTGGGAGGTGCTTGATGGAGAAAAGTGTTTTGAGCACATTGCCAGTGGGGGACATCTTTATGCCCCACTGTGACTGTTGGGCTCATTAGTAATGTGAACTAATAATGTGTATTTGATATGTAGCATTAATCAGGATTTGTGGCCTACACATGTGCCTTGGGTAATTAACTACCACGGCCAACTGTAGCTCATTGAAACTAGTCATCAGGAATTAGTGAAAACCACTCTGTTACTATATAGCCAGTCACATACATACAGGCAAATGTGACTGAGATAGTTTGTATCTTGTTATAGAATTAGGTTTGATTGGTCAAAGCAATAGGAAGAAAGAAAAACACTCTGTTTTTGTTCCTTCTCCAAGGGAAGGTGAGAAGTCATTCTTGGAGGGCCTGAGGAGAGGGAGGGACAGAGGTGAGATAGGGCTGGGAGAGCCATGGGTGTCAGGGGAAATGGGGTAACTTTCTGGTTTTTGATCTCTCCAGAATGTGGATATGGCTTACCTGAGCAAGGTGGAGCTGCAGGCTAAAACGGACAGCCTGACAGAAGAAGTCAACTTCCTGAGAACCCTCTATGACATGGTGATTCCTTGTTTGCTGCCCAGATACCACCAAGGGCAACTTCCAAGCATAACTTTAGGGGACGGTCAAGTGGCAGGACCCTCACAGGACTGCTCCACCCATACAGTGCTCAGTCAGCTCTCCAACCTGCAGGCCCAGGACTCCTCTCTTTTCTCAGCTCCACACTCCAGTATCCCTATCAGCTCCCTCCTGTGCTCCACGGAGGCTCACACACTCACTGGCTCATACTTTCAGGTTCACAAGCCTGATCTTTGCAGATTGCATTTGTCTTTTATCTTGTTGTCTGGTATTCTTTATACTGTAGCCAGGCCTGAAATAGAAGCTTATTATTCTAACTACCCCAGTTGTTAGCACCATCTTTGGGACATCTTTGCCAGCATCCTGTGAGAACAGTAACCACCCATATTCCTTCTAGGAGCTGACCCAGATGCAGAGCCATGACAGAGACATGTCTGTGGGGCTGTCCATGGACAACAACTGCTGACTGGACCTGGAAAGCATCATTGCTGAGGTCCGTGTCTAGTATGAGGACATTATCCAGTGGAATAAGGCTGAGGCTGAGGTCCTGTACCAGACCAAGGTGCTAACATGTTGCCAAGCCATGCTGATCAGTTTCTCCTTGTCAGCTTGGGGAACTGCAGACCACAGCTGGCAGGCATGGGGATGATCTGAGGAGCACCAAGAATGAGATCACAGAGCTCAACGGGATGGTGCAGAGGCTGCGGGCAGAGATCAACAGCGTCAAGAAGCAGGTGGGTCCTGGCTTAGTGGAGTGATCCTAGAGTGGCCTGGGAGAAAAGGGCGCTCTGTCTAGGCTCCTCTTCTACATCCTTTCTTCATTCTTTCATGGTACCACTGTATCTGGGAACCTCTGTCATCCAAATTCTCTTCCCGGAGGCTGGGATTTTGGAATATGAGAAATGGTTACTCATTCTGGCCTGTCTAGAAAATCTGACACAGTGTTGGTCTTGAATATCCAACTGGGCAGCATCTGCTCACTGTGGGGCTGTTTATGGCACTGTTTGCATTACTCTAGTGATTGCTTTGTATCAGGAAGGGAGTTTTTAATCATCTTTCAAAAGAGATCTGAGGGTAACCCGAAAACTACTACCTTTGCCAGCCCACGAAAGCATTGTCTTTAAAAATTTTACTCAATGAGTCATGGGTTGATTTTAATGATCCAAGGATGAGTTAGCTAATTGTAACAGTGACTTGATTTTTGAGCATGCTCCTTTGAGATTAAAAAAAATTTATGTATTTGCAAACAAAGAGAGGCAGAGAGAGAGAGAGAGAGAGAGAGAGAGAGAGAGAGAGAGAGAAAGAGAAAGAGAGAGAGAGAATGGGCGCACCAGGGTTTCTAGCCACTGCGAAAGAACTCCAGATGCATGCAGCACTCTGTGAATCTGGCTTTACCTGGGTACTGGGGAATTGAACCCAAGTCGTTTCTAGCCACTGCGAAAGAACTCCAGATGCATGCAGCACTCTGTGAATCTGGCTTTACCTGGGTACTGGGGAATTGAACCCAAGTCATTAGGCTTTGCAGGCAAGCGCCATAACTGCTGAGCCATCACTCCAGCCCTCCTTTGAGATTTTTTTTTCCTTTGAGATTTTTTTAAGGACCAGAAAAGAGAGGTGCTGGACGAAGAGCTCTCCTCCCAGGAAAAATCAGATGTGTATCCTTGGCACTGTGCTCACTGACCTTTACCTCTCCTGTCCTCAGAATGCCAACCTGCAGACATCCATCGCAGACGCTGAGCAGCATGGGGAAATGGCTCTCAAGGATGCCAGCGCCAAGCTCCAAGGCTTGCAGGCTGCCCTCAGAAGGCTGACCTGGCCCAGGTGCTGTGTGACTACCAGGAGCTCATGAATGTCAAGCTGGCCCTGGACATGGAGATTGCCACCTACCGCAAGCTGCTGGAGGGTGAGGAGAGCAGGTGAGGGGCCAGGTATGGCTGTAGAGGGACCTTTGGCCACAGAGAAAGCAGCAAGATGATGATGGAGGGAGAGTATAACTAGACAAAGAGCAGGGAGCCTCCTGAGCAGAGGTGCTAGGCATTGTGAGTCACTGCTTTTCATCAGTCAGTATCATTTAATTATCCAATTCATCATGGATAACAACGTTAAATTGCATACTTCTATTGATCCTTAGTATATCCAATATGTTCAGAAAAGTACTCAGGGGTTGTGAAAAAGTTATAGAGCAGAGTTGCCCACTGGAGCTTTCTAAGATGATGAAAATAATCTCCCCTGTGCTTTCTACACACACACACACACACACACACACACACACACACACACACACACACACAGGTTTGATGAGTGGATATCACATGTGTAGGAGTGGCAAGCATTGTGGATCTTTCTGCTGATCCCTGGCCCATGTCTGCATTCTGAGCCTTGTCCTCGGTCAGCTCCTAATGGGATGCAGGAAGGAGAGCCCAAATATGAGAAGCAGAGGATTTGATGAGCCTCGGTGGGAAGAAGCGAGAAGGAGATGTGTTAAGAGTCATGAGCCCAGAACGGAGAGGTCAACACTAGTGGGTATGCAGGGTCAAGGGGCACAGGCTTGCTCCAGGTCTGCTCAGCTGTGTGGCAGGCCTCCTTCACAAACAAGAACAAGGACCAGGAAGATGGGCAGCATGGATGGGGGAATCCATCTGCAAATTCCTCTTATGTTGAGTGCTGGCTGTTGTGTGAAACTATCCATGGGAAGATATGAACACACACAAGCCACAGTTCAAAACAGGACGACTGCACAAAAATCTAATTTTGGTCAACCAATGAGTTTATTGGAGTTACTTCCAGAGCGTGGGTGAGGGGTTGCTTATAAGAGCATGGATGACGACTACATTATTGAGAAGCCTCCACCCCATAGATGACAAGTCACAGAAGCTGCACCTACATGGCTGGGCTGGTCCAAGTATCCCCCCCAGAGCAGTTGTTGACTGCTTCTATAACCTTGACAGGGGACTTGACCTTCCACCCTCCAGCACTGACCCCACTGGCTTCTCACCATCCACTCCCAGTGAGCGGTAGCTAGACAGAGAAGGAATCAGCTAGAATGAAAGCCCCAGACCGGCTTAGGCTCAAATGTTGCTGTCCAGTCATCCCAGACTAGCAGCTGAACCTGACCTAGGAGAAGACAGGAATGTAAAAGCCAGCTCAGGCCCTTTTTCAGAAAGCTCCAGGGATCATAGGGTTCAGCTCTATGCAGCTTTTCATGCTATTTCATGGCATTTTCATGCCATTCAGTGAGTGAGGAGTCTGTTGCTTGTGCAAAAGCTCAGTTCCGAGTGCTACCACAGTGCCCTGCATGGAGGTTGCAGAATCCAGAGAAGATCTGGTGCTTAATTGAAAGAATGAATAGAGATTAATAAGGATAGCAAGTTCCTATTCCACCAACCCAAAAGCACCATGGAATAGAATAGGTCACACTACGAGGTGAGAGGAGTGGGAAGCTGTTGTGAGGAGGGATGGTGGAGGTGGTTCTGAAGGGAGGTGGTAACAGGTTGCAGGATACTGGAGACTAGGGGAGGGGCTTAATCATAAAAGCCATGAAAGAAAAAGGGTTTGGGCAACATGTAGAAAGGGCAAGGAAGGGGGATGGAGAGATGGTTCAGCAGTTAAAGGCACTTGCTTCCAAAGCCTGATGACCTGAGTTCAATTCCTCAGTGCCCACGTAAAGCCAGATGTACAAAGTGGCACATGCATCTGGAGTTTGTTTGCAGTGGCTGGAGGCCTTGGAGTGCCCATCTTTTCTCTCTCTCTCTCTCTCTCTCTCTCTCTCTCTCTCTCTCTGCTTCTCTCTCTGTGTGTCTCTCTCAAGTAAATAAATAAATGAAATAAATTTTAAAAAGGACAAGGGGATAGGGCTTTCTGTTATAGACCAAATCTCAAGGTACTCAGATATCTCTCTGGACTGGCATCATGTTCAATGTTGTAGATGCATGCACGTATCTGAGCTATCTCCAGGCACAGCATTCTCAGCCGTCATTCATACCATCTTTCTTCTTCTGCTTTTGCCTTGTGATGGTCGCTGGTAGCACTGTACCGCTGTTCTGGCAACCCAGGGCTGCCAAATCAGATGGATAAATAACCAATGATTCAGAAATCTGACACACTTGGCAAGGGGCAAAGGGCGCATATTTCACTGAGTGTTAAAATACTGTCAAAACGACAGATCTTTTTTTGAGTACGCATGTGTAGAGTTTTGCAATAATCTCTGTTAAGTCTTTCCTAGTGGTGGCTCAAACTCCAAATTATCAAGTTGATTTTGCCTCTGCTCCTGCTATTCAACTAGCGTGTTCCTTTCACTAGGTCCTTGTTGGTTACATGTTTTTCCTCTTGCCCTGCCCAGCTCTTCCCTGCCCAGCCTCTGTGCTCCTTGGCATCCTGTGCTCCATGGCCTCACACTACTTTGAAAAAGTTGACTCTTCCATCTCTCCTGAACAGCAGTGTGGGCACGAGGCTCAGGTGCTATGGTTGATTCTTGCTCGATCTAGGGGTGCAGCTGCGAAGGAAAGAGGGGAGCTATATGGGCAGAATGCATGACTAGTCCTGACATCGATGGATAGTTTCTTGGGCATCACCACTCACTGATGCTCGGATCCGAAGTTCCTAAGGCTCTTCTTCAAACTAAGGCCATTAGAAGCCTCCTTCTCTTTCCCGAGGGCTGCTCAGCCTCTAACAAAAGGTGCACTATGGGGTCACAGCCCCTCTGCTCCCAGCCCTACCTAAACTCCACCAGAAACTTCCTCACTTTCTTCCTCTGCAGGGTCTCCATTAGTTCCTTTTTAATTATTGCTGCTGCTGCTTTACTATGGTTTTTTCCCCCCAAGTTTGATTCCATGTCACCTTGAAGTGACAGTGAGCAAGGGAGGAAAAGGGAAAGGAGAGAAAAGCTTTCCTCAGAGATCAACCTATTGGGGTTCAAGAGTATCAAAGACATAGGCAGACTGAGAAGAGATCCTCAGCGCAGGTCCATGGGGCTGTTGATCTGTTGGATTTGGGCCCTCAACACCAGAGCTCCTCCCCTAGTATTCTTTCTGCTGCTCTGGGGAGGACTGAGAAAATGGAAGTTTAGGGCTGGGGAGAATGGCTCAGTCCCTAAAGCGCTTGCTGTGGATGCAAGCGTGAGGACTAGGGTCCAGGTGGATGCCTGGAAGGCAGAGACAGGGAATCCCTGGGCAAGCCGCCCAGCTAGGATAACTGAATCGGCAAGCTCTGGGTTCAAGTGAAGGACCCTGTCTCAGTCAGAGAAAGAAAATGAAGGAGGAAGACCCTTGATGTCAACCTCTGGTCACATGTACACATGCATGCATGCCACTCACATGCCCCATTCATTGTCCTCTGCTGCGGTGGCTTGCTCTACCTGCACACTGAGGGGCTCACCAATGTCTTAGGGGTCTACTCAGTGTCCATACAGTGGACTTTTCAGTTATTTGCTTAATCCTTCAAAGAGTCCAGCACAGCCGTGTCTCCCTTTCTCCTTGCTTTCTTCTCTCTCTCTGCCTCCTACTCTTCACTCAGTTTATTCTTCCTATCTTCTCTTGTGGACACTTTGCAAGATGGAGTTCCACAACATAAAAAAACAACACTTTTGTTGAATTACAGTATATGCACAGAAAATAGCAGGACCCCCAAGGGCTCATTTTGATGATTTTTTTTTCTCATATAGTCCAGGATGGCCTTTATATAGCAAAGGATCACCTTGAATTTCTGATTCTCTAGTTCATGTGGTGCTTCGGTATTGAACCCAGGTCTCTGTGTATGTTAGGCAAGCACTTTATTGACTGAGCTAGATCCCTGGCCCCAGGTGGATGAATTTTCACTAACTGAATCCTCCTTTGTGACCAGCACCTGGATCTGGGAAGAGATATTGCTATCACCTAGAACCTGGGCTCCTTCTGGGTCACTACCACACACACTGCCGGGACATGATTACTTTGACAGCATAGGCTAATTCCCCACGTCTTTGTTCTTTATAAACATGGAATCATACAGTTTGTGTCTGAATTCTGGCCCAACATCAAGTTAGTGAAATTCATCCAGTTTGTTGTATAAATAGTTGTTTATCACAGTATTTTGCTAGGTGGCTCACACTCCAGTTGACTCTGTTACTCATGGGTTAGAGTCTGGCTTTGGCTAGTACACTCTCTTTGGGAATCACTTGTATGTTGGCCATCTGTGTTTCTATCAGTGGAGGTATGTGCTATGTGTACTGGCTGGGTACACATATGTTCAGCTTGGGCAGATGGTCCCCGTGGTTCCCAGTGTGACTCCCGGAGTCTAGGGTAGATATGGCAGCTCCATGCTCTTACCAACACTCACTGCTTTCTTTTGTATTTACCTTGGAAAGAGTACTGTTAAATATCAGTGTGGTTTTATTTTGTGTGTCTCATAATGAACTGGCCGTGTTGCTCCTTTTATTGGCCATTTCATATACTCCTTTGGGCCCTTTGCCCATTTTTCTTTTGGTGCATTGTTTAGGTTTTTTATGTTAATTTTTCAGAGGTCCTTCATATATTGTACATTTGAGTTCTTTGTTATTATATGAATGATTAATCTTTCTCCACTCTGTGGGCTTTTTACTGTCTTAATGAAGCTGTTAGGTAAGTAAAATTACTTTTTTATGGTTATATTTTAAAATCAATTAATTTTTGATAATTGAATACATGTATATAATGTATTTTCATCTCTGTTCATTTTCCCACCCTCTTCCCACTGACCCTTTTCCTCTTTCCAACTTCCACTTTCATGTCTTTTTTTGTGACTCACTGAGTTTAATTAGGGTTGCTTTCATGAGCATGGATGGGAGGTTATTTACTGGAGCATGGGCAACTTACCCGCAGCTACTCCACTGAAGAAAATGTCTCCTCTTCCTCCAGCGATCACTAACCACACTCCTGAGCCTCCCCACATCCAGGATGAAAAGTGGACAGGCCAAGTCTTGTGTAGGAAATCACATCTACTGTGAATTCAGCTTCCTAAGCAGGTCTAGAAGACAGTACTCCACGGCACTCCTCTCCATCATCTGACTCTTGGATTCTTTCTGCCTCCTCTTCCACAATGTTCCCTGCCTGGGGGAGGGCCTATAGATGTCTCATTTAGGTCTGAACACTCAATAGACCTTATTCCCAGCACTTTGAACAGTTATGAGTCTCTGAAGTAACCACTGTCTACTGCAAAAAGAAGCTTCTTTGACCAAATGAGAACAATCTATGGGCATAAACATAAATATTTTGATAGTAGTTTGATGGGCACAACAAATCCCTTTAGTAAAACAATAGTAGTATCTTCCCTCTTAGGACTTATGACTTCCAGAGGCTTTTGACCAGGTTTAAAAGCATGAATTTCTTCTTGTCCAAGCAGAAAGCAATTGGTTACCCCCATAACAGTTTTGCCACTGTTTCACCAGTTGGCACATCTTGACTGGCATGTCAGTAGTATGGCATGAAGAGAGACCCCAGCTGGGTAATACTGTGAATTCCTCCCCACCCTACCCCGTGGCAGCCTACCTGGCAGGCACCAGCTCAGGTCCAGCTGTCTGTCTTCAGCAATAGTGCCTTGTCATCTAGACAATTACAACTTTTTATTTCTTCCAATTCATCATATTTTTCTTTTGTGCAGTGCTTTTTGTGTCCTCTTTAAAAATGTCACTATTTAGCCTAAAGTCCCAGAGTCATTCTTTTTTTCTAAAAGTTTTACTGCTTTAGTTTTTGCATTCAGATTTGTAGTCAATTTTTGTGAGTGGTGTATTTTTTCACATGGATATAAAATTGGGAGGTTTGCAGCTTTTATTTATTTATTTATTTGGTGTGTAAGTATAGAATATGAGTGTTGTGTGGTGTGTGATGTGTGGTATATATGCAGGTGTGTGAGAGGCCAGAGGTTGGGTATCTTTAAAAAATATTTTTAGTTATTTATTTGCAAGCAGAAAATGATAGAGAAGACAGAGAGAATGGGCACACCGGGGCCTCCAGCTACTGCAAACAAACTCCAGATGCATGTGCCTCTTTGTGCATCTGGCTTCATGTGGGTATAGGGGAATTAAGCCTGGGTCATTAGGCTTTGCAGGCAAGCACCTTAACCTTTGAGCCATCTCTGTAGCCTGGATATCTTTTTCTTATTGTTAATCTGAATATTTCTTCAAGACAGGGTCTCTCCCTTAACCCGGAGCTTCTGTTGGTCAGCAAGCTCCAGCAAATCTCTGGTCAAATGAATAGTCAAATATTTCCAAAAACAATTATAAAATTTCAAATATTTTCTATTGGTGGGCTGTGATATAATGTGGCGAGAAGCCATCCAACCGTCAGAGATGTGACAGCCTACCGAGAACTTCAAGTGTCCTGGTGACAGGCCACCTCCCACTCCCATCCCGGACACTAGCAGAGAATCCAGACAGATCCAGGAGTTCAGTCATTTGAGGCTCTGGGAAAAGTGACTTTGGATGTCATTGTGTGACCCTCATACAGAGTACTCACACAGATCTAGATGGAGTAGCCTGCTATACACAGAGACTCTGTACTGTGCAGACAATACCTGAAATAGCTGGCTGCTCCTAGGGCCATGGTGAGCAAAACAACGTGAGATTAGATCAAGTGTGAGAAAGTGATGCAATAAGAAATGCAGTAAACACAAGGTGTATGACATTGCTGTTGGCATAACAGAACATATGGCAAACTTTGAAGTATTTATTTACTATTTGAAATAGAGATATAGAGAAAGAGGGAGAGAGAGAAAGAGAGAGAGAGAGAGAGAGAGAGAGAGAGAGAGAGAGAGAATATCAATGTGCCAGGGCCTCCTGCCACTGCAAATGAATTCCAGATGTATGTGCCACTTTGTGCATCTGGCTTTACATGGGAAATGAGGAGTTGAACACAGGTTGTCAGGCTCTGCAAGCCTTTAACTGCTGAGCCATCTTTCCAGCCCCAAACTTTTTTTTCATAGTAGAATCTTACTCTAGCCCAGGCTGATTTGGAACTCTGTAGCTCCAGGCTGGCCTCAAACTCATAGTAATCCTCCTACTTCTGTTTCCCAAGTGCTGGGATCAAAGGTGTGCACCACCACACCCAGCCTCAAACTTTATTTACTTTTTTGAGGTTGGGTCAGTCTTGGGGATCCCAGGCTAGCCTCAAACTTGCTATAGCTGAGGTTAGCCTTGAACTCCTGATCCTCCTGACCCCACCTCTCAAGTGCTGGGATTATAGGTGTAGCACCACCTCTGGTTCAGTAAACTTTTTAAAAATAAGAACATTCTAGAATAACATGTAAAGCACAGTATAGTAGACACATAAACTAAAAGCACGGTTGTTTATTCTTGCTATCCTGTATCATACTCTGTATGTAATAGCATGCATTGTGCTTGTATGCACCCAGCAGGTTTGTTTACTCAGAACCATCACAAACAAATGAGTCATGCGTCGCTCTACATTACTGTAGCTGCGGTATCACTGGCTGATAAGAAATTTTCAATTCCATTATCATCTTCTGTGATCATCATAGTATACCTGGTCCATCATTGACTGAGCTA